>PVHY01033669.1:0-10976 GCA_004024945.1 Uropsilus gracilis
CCTTCCTTCCTTCCTTCCTTCCTTCCTTCCTTCCTTCCTTCCTTCCTTCCTTCCTTCCTTCCCTCCATTACTATAATCCAAAACACTGCTTGCACGTAGGAAAAGCCTCGTTAATATTTGTGGGATGAATGAATGAATGCATGAATAAATGCCAAGAGCTGGTTACTTGTGAGATTCATTCAAAGATGCTTTTCCCCCTTCCTCTGCAATTGACTCATGGAAAGTCAGCATTGGAAGAAACTAAGTAATTGGTTTTTGAAGAGCCCTTTTACAGAACAATGGAACGAGCACAAGTCCAGAGAGGTGAAGGGGCTTGGGACCTGTGACACAGAGCCAAATGAGGGTGATAGCTGAGGCCTCTGCAATCCACTCCAGGACTCTTTCTATGTAGTTTTGATTTTTTTACCTGCACAGCTCCTGGAGGAGGAGGGGTTTGTTCTGTGGGCCTCCAACTTCTGAGCATAGAAAGGATGGTCAGAGGGCCATGGCTTCCTGGACATCTGCTCCTGGAGCCACCTGACCAAGGGGCTCTCATTTCCTTCCAAGGTCCCTGTTGTTACTGCTCATATCATTGCAAGACATGCTGGGGCATTCTTGGGCTACTGGTAGAGGTGGCCACTGACCACTGACAAGCAAACACTTTTCTCCCAGGCTAGGAATAAAATGCATGAGCCATCGTTACTCTTCTGTAAAGGTCATTCCACAGGAAATGACTTCACAGCTTTTACTTGATGGAAGTCTGCGCAATATAGGATAAAATGCAAAAAAAAGATCAGTTTCTGGCCCTGCATTCCAGGAGCTTCTATTATAAATAGAACAGTTAATTGTTATCTTGCTAGTCCTACCATGAATACATCAGTTAATATATTACTAATGTAGTGTTGTTACTATATGAGAATATTTACCCATACCATATTAACAATTGATATTGTTAATAATATTGACATCAATGTGAAGATTAAAATAATAATGATTTGCTAATACTAATGATAATAATAGCAAACATTTATTGAGTGGTTACTATGTATCAGGGACTGTTCTAAACACTTATGCCTGCTAACTCATTTAATTTTCACAACCAGTCTTTGAGTTGGATGAGCTACCACTTTTATATTTGAGGAGTTGAGGCACAGAGTGGTTAAGCCACCAGTTCAAAATCACAGTTAGTATGTGAGGGAGCCAGGATTTGATCTAGGTAGTCTCTCAGTACCTCCTCTTGGTCATTAAGTTAAATAATAGAATGCAAGAATGTAAGACATATTGTGAGATCAAGGGAGGAGCTTGTACTGTAGACTGGAGTAGTCAAGGATGACTTCCTGGAGGAGGTACTGTCTGAATCAGGAGTCTCTGGATAATCATAGAGTAGCTTTGCCCTCTTGGTCTTCCATCCTCATATGGAAGAGAACAGTGGTTAGATGTATCTAGTGAGGATCTTGCTGTGAATCTCCTTTTCCCTTGATGATATCCCTCCTTCCCATTTGAAGATGATAGACATGATTAGGTCCTCTCACTCACTATTAACTATCTGCTCAGTGAGGACTAGGAGCACATTTGGCATGATCCAGCTTCCCTGTTCAGAGAAACAGTTCCCCGTAGACTGGGGTCACAGACAGTCTGCCTAGATTCTTGGGTAAGCAGTCTCATAGGCAAGACTGTCAGGTTTCTGGCTTGAATATTTGGGGGACTTCTGAAAAGATATTCTAAATGGTCTTTGAGATTCAGTTGTTCTAGCTGTCAAATTGGCTAGTAATCCCAACTGCGGGGTTATAGAGAGCATTTGATGGGGACAGTGTTTTGAAAATCAGGTCCAACTGACTTGAGTTACCCAGACTTCTTTCCTGTCCTCCTTCTCACATCTCAGCTCAACCCAGGTCACTCTTGGTCTTAATCTGAAACTGGGACACAGAATTTCTCTGCATGACCTGAACTTTTGGGTTTGTACTGGAGGACAAACTTAAAGCCACTCTCCCACTCAGAGTAGGCGTCATTACTTTTTTATTTATTTTTTTTTTGGAGACTAGGTCTTGCTATTTTTGCCCATGGAACCGCAGGCTCATGTTGCCCGGGGTACCACAGACACAAGCAATCCCCAGCCTCAGTCTCCCAGGCAGCTGGGATTATAGGTGCATGCCACCACATCCAGCTATGTTTTTGGGACTAGGTCTCGCTCTGTGCCCTTGCGGCACTCGAACCGCGATCCCTGGCCCCGGCCGCGGCACCCGGCTCAGGAGTCATTACTTAATGCCTTTTTATTTATTTATTTTTTTTGAGACTAGGTCTTGCTATGTGGCCTGGGGTAGTCCCGATTCCATGGATTCAAGCAATCCCCAGCCTCAGCCCCCCAGGTAGCTGGGATTACAGGCACCTGCCACCACGCCTGGCTGCTTTTTCAAGACCAGGTTTTGCTATGTTGCCTGGGATAGTCTCGAACCTGCAAACTCAAGCAATCTCTAGCCTTTTGCCTCCCAGCATTTGGATTATAGGTGCATGCTACCACTCCCAGCTACCTTAATGTCATGATGTTTCTCAGTTGTTTGCATTCTGAGGACATTTGCTTTCTTTTAGATCCACAAATACTTGCTTTCTTTCAGGTTACAGTCATAGGTAGTTAGCCATCTTGGTTTGCTTGGGATTATACAGATTTTCATGCTTAAAGTCCCATGTCCAGGGGATCCTCTTAGTCAGGGGGACCCTGGGTCGTAGGTGAGGATGCCATTGGGCAGGAGCTCATGCACCCGCTAAAGGCTGTCTAGGACTCCTTTCATTTGGTTTCAGAATCTCCCAGCAATAAACTGAAATCAATGGAGGGCCAAGGCTTTGACTCAGATAGACCAGAGGTCAAATCCCACATTGGCCATGTTCTATAGCTTGACTTTAGCCAAGAGTCTTAACC
The DNA here is from genome assembly GCA_004024945.1 of Uropsilus gracilis. NCBI lineage: Eukaryota > Metazoa > Chordata > Mammalia > Eulipotyphla > Talpidae > Uropsilus > Uropsilus gracilis. Next base: position 2,894 of record PVHY01033669.1, read on the forward strand.
CAGATCTTAGTGTCCTCATTTGTGAAGATGAGGTCTATAATAACTGAATGATAGTGTTGAGCTAGTGCTCAAATGGCCTAATGTATGTAGAGCACCTGGCTTGGGAGTGGTGTTATATAGAGCAGGCTCAGCCATGCCAGCTATTGCTTTCATTAAAAAAAAAAATTTTTGGTAGTGTGCACATGTAATCTGTAATCCCAGCTACCTGGGAGCCTGAGACTAGGGATCACTTGAGTCTGTGGGTTCGAGACAAACCCGGGCAACATAGCGAGACCTAGTTTCTAAAAAAAAAAAAAAATCTATCTATCTATTTTTATTTGAGTGTTGTAATATTGGTTTACAACACTATATATGATTAGAGATATGCAATCTATACCTCTTTGGATATATGTTACCACATCACATCCATCAGTAGCCCAGGTACCCAGAATCCCCCATCATAGTCTACTGAGGCCCCTTCACAACCTGCTCTCTACTCTCCCCTCCCCCACTGGTAGCCTCCATTTTATAGTCAGATTTCTAGGGTGTGTTTATTGCTTGGTTTTTGTCTGACCCTTTGTTTTGTTTCTCTGTATTCCACATATGAGTAAAATCCTCCAGGATTTGTCTTTTCCCCTGTGACTTATTTCATTTAGCACAATTCCCTCCAGGTCCATGCAGGCTGTCACAGGTGTAAGCTTTCATGTGTTGGGGATGGGATGAGAAGTAGCTGCTTTCTGTCCTGTAGAGCATCTGGATTGGGATAAAAAAATCTCTCTGCTTCTTCAAGTCACTGCACCTGCCTGCTATGTGACAGTGACCTGGCCAGGTAGCAGCCCTGAGAGGTCCTGTGGGGGACTTTCGGGTTTCTTGTGGGGAAAGAGAGATGAAGGCAGGCAACCTGCTGTCAACCCTGACTGGAGCCAGAGCTGTGGACCAGACTCCCAGGGCTTTCAGTGTGTCTATTGCCCTTCTGCTGACTCATTTGACTTGCTGAGAATAAGATGCTCACTAGAGAGTCTCGAGTCCGATGTGGCCTTTTCTCAAATGAGGACCTCAGGCTGGGGAGGCTGTGACTCATCCAAGACTTGATGGATGTTTGGTGCTGAGGTGTCCTGGGAGCTCAGGGACACGGTACATGGTGGCTGCAGTGTGTGGCAAGTATGCTCTTTGATGGTCTGTTCTGGGGATTGTTGGTCACACATCTTAAATTCCCCACCAACTACCCTCTGCCCCTGTGGCCTATTCCTGGGCCACTCTCCCTGACAGAGGGTGAGCTGTGCTCATGGGACATTGCCTCTTTTCAAAATTAACCTTGTTACATTGGCTTTTTTTAACAGTCAAATGAAACTAAGAAGATAAACACCATTTCCAATGACTCTTAGACTCACAAAAAGAGGTGATTTTCTTTTCACGGATTCTCCACACTACAGTTGACCTTAATGAGCCAGGGGCATCAGCAGATTTCATTCACTTAATGAATGAAGTGTTCATTAAGTGCCAGGACGGGCAGGGAATGGTTTCATCCAGAGCAGAGAACATGAATGGGCGATTACTCTGAGCTGAATGTGTTCTGTTTCCTGTGGGGTTTTCCTCTGTTGCCTGTGGACCTTCCTTTGCTTCAAATACATTTTCAGTTGATTTAGCGCCCACTGTGTGCCAGCCACCATGGGGGGAGGCAACAGATGACAAGATTTGGCCTCTATGTGAAGGAGATTGCAGTTTGGGTGGAGATATAAGCACAAAAGCATGAAAGTTAAATTATTTTAGAAGAGTTACATAACAATGCAAAGAGTGGTTCTTCACAAGAGATGTTTTAGGACTCAGGCTTTATTACCAAGGAAGAGACAATAGAAAGAGCAAGGCTTTCAGAGAAAGGACAGCCCACGTGGGTGGCAGGAAGCAGGAACAATTTCATGGAAAGGAGGTGGTGTCAAATTTTCGACACTTATTACCTTATTGCAGGCTTGGATGTGGGTACGGTGATCCTGATCTTTACACATGGCAAAGACCCAAGTCAACTAGCTGAGAACCATGGATTGGAAACTAGGCCCATCTAAACTTTTTCTGTTAGAAATCCTGTATCATGTGAGTCAGACCTTGAGGATAGGATTGAATAGGTAGGTAGGACTGAATAGGCAGAAAGAGGGAAGCCATGTGCATGGGTGTGTGTGTAAGAAGAGAAAAAGTAAAAGCCCTACTGTGTGATGGAGCATTGACCTAGCCATGCTGGAAGGAGGAAAGTCAGCCTGCTCCAGGGGAGTAGAGCCCACAGTGCTGGGCTCCTTATGGAGACACAAGTCACATTCCTGACTGTTGTTCCCTGCTCATCTTGGAACCTCTTCTCCCCTTGCACAAAAGCATCTGATTTGCTTTCTTTAGCAGCAAAGAGGTTGACTGGAGACTGGCTAACCTGGTATCCTCCAAGAAGACCTAGTAAATAATGTCAAAAGTAGTATTAACAGTGATAATACTGTGTCATCAATATAATCCTTTTCCATGTACTCAAAGGAAAGGACTGAAACAGACTATGAAGAAAAGGCATCCTATGAGCAAGCACAGTCCAGAGCCTTAGGTAACTCCTACTCTGACCTCAGGGTACAGGGCAACTACAAGCCCCCCTCCCCCAAATGATCACTGTGTACCATTGTGTATAGTCCACTTGGCACATAATAGGTGCTCAATAAACATTTGTTCAGTGACTGCATTTAGCAGGAACCCTGCTCCATTTGTGGGTATCTGATTCCAGCACTTCTTGCAGGAAGCAAGCAGCATCCCTGGTCTTGGGCACCTGGAGTTTGTTCAGTATCTTGTGTGCTTAGTGGCCCCACACCTCAGCCTGATTGAGGCTATTGCAAAGCCCATAGGCATTTATAGCTATTGAGTTCAAGGTTGAAAGAAATCTGGACTTTTATATTTGGGTAGACTCTTAGGGTTCAAATTATAATTTTTTTTTTTTAGACTAGGTCTTGCTATTTTTGCCCATGGAACCACAGGTTCACATTGACCATGGTACCACGGACTCAAGCAATCCCCAGCCTCAGCTTCCCAGGTAGCTAGATTTACAGGCATACGCGCCACCACTCCCAGGTATTTTTTGGGACTAGGTCTTGCTGTGTTGCCCTGGGTGGGACTCGAACTGTGAGCCTCAGGTCCCACCACAACTCCATAAGCTGTCGCTTACAAGCATGCACCACCGTGCCTGGCTGAATTTATAATTTTACATGAGAAATTACATAATGGATTATATCTATTTTTTCTTCTGTCTTTTTCTGGTGTATTTATATATGTATACACTCATATATACATGTATACATATATACATACATATATAATTTATATATATATATGATCTATTTAACCACTTTTTAAGTGTACACTCAACATAAATTGCCTTCACAATGTTGGGCAAACATCACTATATCTATTTCCCAAACTTTTTCATCACTTCAAACAGAAAACTCTGTATCCTTTAAGCATTAACTGTGTATTCTGCCTTCCTTTTGGCCCTTGGTAACTTCTAATCTATTTTCTGTCTATGAACTTACCTATTTTACCTATTCCATGTAAGTGAAATAATAATATATTTGTCAGTTTGTGTCCCTCTACTTAATAATGTTTTTAAGGTTCATCTGTGGTGCAGAATATTTCAGAATTGCAATCCTCTGAATAGTTATTAAATAACTTAATATGTAAGAATTTGAATAAGTTATTGGTTTATTTATAATTAGATTGTTATTCAATAATATAAGTAACATTTCATGATATGTTCATACCACTTTTTGCTTATGCATTTTTCTTTTGAGGGACATTTGGGTTGTTTCTGCTTATTGGTAATTGTGACTGATGCTGAAATGAACTTTGGTGTACAAGTTTTGTCTCCCTGTCTTTTTGTTGTTTTGTTGTTTAGGAGTGGAATGACTGGGCCTTATGATAATTCTTTGATATTTTTCAGGTAGGAATTAGGGTAACCATGTGTTTTATTATCCAACAGATTTCTACTGAAGTGTAATGTCTTAGTCCATTTGTGTTGCAGTAACAAATACCATAGAATGGGTAGCTTATAAACAATAGGAACTGATTTCTCACATAGAGGCTGGGTAGTCCAAGATCAAGGCACTGGGAGATTTGGTATCTGCCAAGGGGCCACTTCCTGGTTCATAGATGACCAACTGCTTAACATAATCTCACAATGCAGAAGGAGTGAGAGAGTTCTCTTTGAAAATGCCACTAATTTCATCCATGAGGGCTCCAAACTTATGTTATCATCACTTGCCTAATGTCTTATCTCTTAGCCATCACATTAAGGTACTAGGATTTTGACATATAAATGTCTATTGAGCAATCATTTAATGGCAGAGAGTCATATTTGGCTCCTTGTTCAAAGAAAATACCCACTAATTAGGAAGTGCCAATTTCAGGAAGGGCTAATCAGACTGTGAAAATGTGAACTAAAACACAAACATTCCTGAAGTTCCTACTTCAGTAATAGTATAGGGCACTTTTATTATTTCATTTTACCCCACAACAACCCTGGGAGATAAGCCTTTTATTATTTCACCCCCATTTTAGAGGTAAGGTAAGCAGATTTGTCTGGAACATAACTGCATAGGAGAAGTTAAGGATATGTGGTGTGTGATTTGTAAATCAATTTCTTGTTTTCTGTCTAGTAATTCTCAGGGGAAGAGAGTGAGGACTGCCTTTCTTTTGGGGGGGTGCATCAGAACCACTTTTCTCAAAGACTGCCATTCATCACTCATTCTGGAAGATTGCTTCTTTGGGGGGTGCCTTGCCCCAGTAGGGATTTGTCACTGCCCAGGTCTGCCATGATGAACAAGAGCTTGCTAAAACCCATAGGTATTTGCAGAGAGAAAAGGTTGAAAGCCACTCTGAACTACAGCATCTTCTTTCTATTCTGATGTCGGTGTTGCCAAATTGGCTAGAGAATTGTGGAGCTGATTCTATCCATAGGTTCCAAGAGGAAACCCTTTCTGAGGACTGGGAGCAAATTCTCAGCTACTCAGGCAGAAGTGCTAGGTCAGGCAACTTTGTCCTACCCCACACCGCTGTATTGTTAACTCAGTAGTAATCAACACTCTTAGAAAGATTAGCTTTATCAAGTAACTGCAGCCACAGGTACCTGGATAATTCATAGCCAATGTTTAGTTTCTGCCTCAAATTTCTGGGTCACTGGAACTCTGTAAGATCCTATTCTGGACACATCTCCTGGGTCAGTATGTTTGCTACAGAAGAAGCAGGGGTGTGATCCTAGCAGAGGCCTAGTTGGAGGGGGCAAAATCTGGAGAAGGGTCCCGGGTCCTGGGTCCGATTCTCAGATTGGGTAAAATACAGCTGAAGTTGCTATCGATGTTCATACAGGAGACTCCTGCACACAGAAGTCCAAATAGCCCAGGGCAGGAGAAGGCTGTAAGTTTGTTCTCTTGACTTTAGAGGTTTGCATTTCCACTTTCTTCAGGCCTGCTTGTTCTCACTTTAGTCAGGAAGAGGGATACGGGTGAATTCAGTCCCCAGCACCTTCTCTCCCACGTGGAACAGGATTTGCAGATTCTGTGGCCAGTGCTGGCTATTTCTGAGTCCCATTAATGTTTACATTAGTACTTCTCTCTCTCCTTTAACAAATATTAAAACAATAAATTGTTTGTAAACTATTTTACAAATATTAAAAGTGTGAGCTTTAATAAGTACATTTTAATTCAGTCTCCTTATGTAACTCTAGCGGGATTTGGCTCCAACTGCCAGCACTTATTTTAAAAACAGAATAAAACAACGCTATAAAAGCTGCAAGAAGGTCTGAATCCTCTGTTGGTACCAAATACAACAAGGTACAGATTATTATACAAATGTGTACCAATTTTAAATACAATTACAATAGGATTGGATTTCAAAGGAAGACGAACAAGAATTCTTAGTTCTTGATGAGACTTTCCCTGGGCTGCAGATGGCTATGGGGACAGATCTGCCAAGAGGAATGTCTATTGAAATTCTAAAAACAAACACATAAACAAACAAAACCAAGGGGAGAGGGATAGTTCTGCCTCCTTCTGCAATCAGTCCTTTTCAGATTAAATTCAGCAGGTTTTTATTGTCTCTGTTTCAATGTTGCCAAAGTAGGCTAGTCTTCAAAGAATTCAAAATCTGCACCCTACTCCATGACAAAATTTTTTCACCTCTGTTTTTTCTTCCTTTGCTCAATGCTCCCTTCCACCATCATCCTGCCTGATTTCTGTCCACTCCCATATTTTTCCTGACTTGCAAAATACAAATGCTGACATTCACCTTGCTCTATCCCAACCCCCCTTTCATTTTCTGGTCTGTGGCAAAATCAAACAACCCAGTTTGCCCAGAACAGTCCTGTTTGAAGTCTGTGTTCCAGTGTAATTGTAATGGCTCCCTTTTCGCTCTCAACAGTGTCCAAATGTGGGTAATAAATTAAATGGTCAACCAGTTTATAACCTCTCAGAGGCCAAAACTTTCCTCCCATTCTTCTCTGGGCCTGGGGTGTTACTGCCACATCCTCTGGTTCAGACACTGTTGCCGTTGCCTCCTCTCTTAGTTTCCTCTCATCCTGTGCCTCTCACTTCCAAGGCATTCTGCAAAGCACTGCCTGAAGAATGCTCTCAAATTTAGCACCCTGCTGTTCACGTCATGGGTTCCTTGTTACTTACAGGGTATGAGTCAGACCTCTTAGTTTGGAACTTACAACCCTTTGCAGCCCAGCCTCTGGTTTAGTCTATAGTTTTCTCTTTCAGTTTCTTAGCATGAATCTCACTTCTGCGCTAACTGGTTGACCCACCACCCATGACCCCATCCTTTGATGATTGCAATTGCTCATATCTGGGCTCACATGCGCTGGCCATTCCCACAGATGCCAACCCCCACACATTTTCCCTTCCATCCCAGAGTCAATCCCTACCTCCAAAACACAGCATTCTGTGACCAGCCCGTCCCTCAGCTTTCCTCCTGAACTCCTTGGCCTCAAGCAATTATTGCCTGCACAATTCATTTGGCATCTAATCATGTACTGCCTCATGACTTTTCATATATCGCTATCTTGAACTAGGGTTGAAAGTATTTGCTGTAATTTCACTTTTCATTCTCAAATGCCTCCTCTTCAATGAAATCACAGGTTCCTTGAGGACAGGACCCATGTCTTAGTCATTGTTTATTAATTGACACCAAGTCCTAGTCCTAGATAGAAGAAATCCATTCATGAAGCCTTACTAGGCATTCAGTTAGATTGGAAAGACCCTTAGGATCTTGTAGTTCATTCAACCTCTTATTTTGCAGAACAAACAAACAAATAAATGAAGACCACAGAACCTGGAGATCCAGCTAATACAAATGGCTGAGCTGGGTCCAAATGCCCATCTTGCCCTTGGAAGCCCAGCATGCTACTGGGTGTGTGTTGACTTGATTTTGTGAATGGATTGCATCCATTTTCAAGAATGAGTAGAAAGCAGTGGGAAAGAGACCAGCAAACCAGGGGTGCCTCAGTAAGGTCATGGAGGTGAAAACCTTGTCGGCCTAACTTTGCAATTAGGCAAAGATGATGCTTACAGAAACATTTGTGGGGGGAGGGTAGGTGAGGGGAAACCTTCAGCCTCATGACAGGCTGTAAGACATGTGTCACAGCTGTGCCACCTTCCCATGCCTCAGATGTGTGGCTTATCTGAGGACCCCATTGTTGGGAAGCTGTGCTGTGTGTGATTGTGTTGGGGGTGTTTGCAGGAGGGCTAGAATAGCACGTGGAGAAATGTCTGCTTTGGAGGCAGCTGGGTCACATTTGCTTTGGGCTGAATCTAAACTGTTCGGTGATATTGAAAAGTGCCACCGGTAATGCCGCTATATGTAGCTTTCAACTTTAATAAGGTGTTGCAAAAACTATGAAAATACATATAACTAAAAACACATTTCACTGGAAGCTTGATCTTGAATGCCTTTCTACTGCTCCTGTGTGGCACTTCGTGCTGTCAATAGAGCCGTTAAAACACAATGGAAAGTGGGTAATTGTGCATTATATGGCTTTTGTTTTCCGTTATGAAATATTGACATCTGAAAAGAGAGTGGGATTATGGGGGGGGGG
>PVHY01033670.1:0-10944 GCA_004024945.1 Uropsilus gracilis
TGTGGATTTTTAAGGTTCAGAGCAGATATAACCCAAGAGCATGCAAGAGTTTATTGCAGGTCAAAAAGTTGAAACCACAAATTTTAACAACTTGCAAAAGACTAAATGTAGGCTTGTGTAAAAGAGTAAAAGTATACAGAGGTTACAATCATAGGAGAATTTATACCCTCTTATAGGCTATTATTTCAGTACATGTACTTTAAGTTCATTTTCTTTTTTTTTTTTTTTTTTTGAGATGAGGTCTCACTATTTTTGCCCGTGGAACCGCAGGCTCACGTTGCCCGGGGTACCACGGACCCAAGCAATCCCCAGTCTCAGCTTCCCAGGTAGCTGGGATTACAGGCATGCGCTACCGCACCCAGCTATTTTTTTGGGACTAGGTCTCACTTTGTGCCCCCAGCGGGACTCAAACCGCTATCCCTGGCCCCGGATGCGGCTTCCTAAGCTGTCACCTACAGGCATGCACCACCATGCCTGGCCCCTAAGTTCATTTTCTTTATTTATGTCACATACAGTCACTAAAGCATTGAATAGTCAGCTGTATCCCTTAGAAGATTAGTAGAGGTATATGGGAAATGACCAAGTCAAATAAATACAACTTCTTTTTTATTTATTTTTTCTTTCTTTTTTTTTTTTTTTTTTTTGAGACTAGGTCTCGCCATTTTTGCCCGTGGAACCGCAGGCTCACGTTGCCCGGGATACCACAGACTCAAGCAATCCCCAGTCTCAGCTTCCCAGGTAGCTGGGATTACAGGTGTGCGCCATCACGCCCAGCTACTTTTTTCTGGGACTAGGTCTCGCTGTGTTGCCCTGAGCAGGACTCGAACTGAGATCTCTAGCCCAGCCGCTTCATAGGCTGAAGCTTATAGGCATGCGCCACCGTGCCCGGCTCAAATAAAGACAATTTCTACTTAAATGAGGGAATATCTATATAAAGCCAAAACAGATTCCAAATACGTTCTAGTAGAATACATATTTATCTATTAACTCTTAAAGGAGCTTATCTTTTAAAAGCTCTAATTTCAGATTCCTTATTTTATCAAGTAATCAAAATTTGTCACTTGGAACAGGAAAAAATACTCATAATGAATATACAACGTGCTATATTTCAACATTCCTTTACAATGTCAAATTTTGTTCAGCTGCCACTCTTAATCTCCCTACAGAAAAGAGATGAACACAAACTTTGAACAGAAGACTTGTTTAAAAAGTCACCATTTTCTCCTTCACGGAAGGTCATCTGAGATTTCACATACTTTATGCTTTGCTACACTGAAAATTTATTCAACACTTCTGTTCTTGAAGTCATGATTTCTTCTCGTGCTTGTTTTATAAGGAGCAATACTTTTCTAGTCACCTTTTTCTTCCTTCCCAACCTATTTATTTATACACAAAATGAAATCTTTTTCTCATCTTAGCAAATGCATCCACAATAAAGAAACCAAGAGTTGAGACAGAATGAAAAAGACATAAGTCAGTTCAGAGACACCACTCACTTCTCTGAAGATGTCCTCTCCGGTGTGAACATAGTCTGATCAAACCTCCCCTATTCACGTAAACACCATCAAAGGAACAGGTCCTGGCTTAAAGCACAACCACTCACTACAACAAAGACTAGGTAGCTGCTCCATTTAACATTCCCCACAGTGATGTATGACATTTCCAGTTCGGCTGAATTCTTCTCAGCACTAGGCAAATTCTTTTCATCAATCATCATGGTTAAGTATGGTGTTCTCTCATTATCACACTTGGGAATTGCATTTCCCTAACAACTGCTGAACATCTTTTCATATGCTATTTTAGCATCCATTAATTTTCTTTAATGAACTCTCAAATTTTTTGCCTTTTTCATGACTGTCTTTCTTTACATATTTCTCTATTAAAAACATCTTGCATATGCACATGTTTATTGCAGCTCTGTTTACACTTGCCAAGATTTGGAAACAAACCAAATGCCCCAAACAGACGACTGGCTAAAAAAATGTGGTATATATACATGATGGAATACAACGCATCAATCAAGGAGGACAAACACATGTCATTAAAAACAACATGGATGGAACTAGAAAGACTCATATTACCAGAAATAAGCCAAAAAGGAAAAAGAGAAATACAGGATGGTCTCACTTATATGATGGATATAGGGAAAAACGAATAAGAAAAGATAAAAACAACCAATGGGACTGAACAATGGAGAGAGAGAGGAGGACGGGGAAGAAGGCGGAGGAGGTGAAGGGCACAAAAGATTCGGATGGTTAACAGGTGTTAGTGAAGTGGGAAAGCACCGGGGTTCACAATAATGCAATAATGTAATATAAATACACAATATATGCAAATTTTTAAAAATTAAATTAAGAAAAAAAAAGGACAACCATCGCAGAGATAGTTGACATTCTCTGTGGATATCTCTTCTATCCTATTCCCCATTATACATTCCCAGAAATAATAATCAGTACATGTATTTGATGTTTGCCATTCCAGTGGTATTTGTAACTTTTAAATCACACATCAGTAAATAATATATTATTCTGCATGGTTATAATTTCCTAATTATGGTATTGTAATATGTATACCTATCTATGTAACTTGCTTTCTTCCCACAAAAATTTTTTTAAAATTATTAAAAAAAAAAAAATCTCCTAACTAGGACATTGGAGAATATCCCCATTTGTCACTTATATTATTGTATCCAAATTTCAAGTTGGCTGCAATGATGTGAAATCTATATATAAATTATTAAAAAAAAAAAAAATACACAAATTTCAAGTTGTCTTAAAGTTTTAATATGTATAATATTTGTCATATTGGTATCTTGTTGTATCCTAATTTGCATATTGACATCTTACATCCCAATTTTCTTTTATATATACGGTTTAAGCCTGAAATAAACTTTAAAAAAAAAAAAGTATTGCATAATTTTCTCCCAGTCTGAGGCTTACCTTTTTAACAGTGACTTTAAAAAATATATTAATTTTTATATAGTCCAACTTTATACAGTGACTGCCTTATGCTTCATGATTTTGTCTCAAGAAATTCTTGTAGCCCAAGTTCATTAAGATTTCTCCTGCATTTTCTTCCAGAAGTTTATGGGTTTAGCTCTTATTTTCATTCCTATATTCCATCTGAAATTAATTTTGGGTATAGTGTGAGATAAGGACTGAAGTTCTTTGTATATGTGAATTTCTAATTGCTCCAGAACCATCTGCTAAAAATAAGTCACTTGCTTAGATCCCAGTCTATATTTATCAATATTCCCTTTTCTACACCCTCAACCTCCTTTGCCTTTTCCTCCTCTCTTCAAACAGGCCCAATAAATTAATACATACATAGGGACTTTACAAGAGGTAAAGGATATAAATTAGCTACAAATTAATTTTGGTCACAGTAAAGAAAAGGAAAACTGATATGCTTAAAGTTGCCAGTTTTTAGGATATTGAACTTTTTTCCAAGTGGCTGAAGAATGGGCAGACAGAAGGGCTGTGAATGCCCAGCAAAGTCAGATAACTGAAGGAGTGTCTCAAAACATCACTGACAGAAGAATGCAGCTCCTACTTGTTCTAATAATTCATCTTTTTTCCCCTAAACTTAGGCATAAATGTCTTAACACTTCTCATACTTTATCTCAATGTTAAATAAATATCCTTCAAAACTGAGTCAAAATGATATACAAAAATCAGACTTAGAGACAAAAATTCAGTGTCTCTTAAATGAAGTAAAATTTCACATGTTCAATATATTCTGCTACTACGGCTTACATATCTACTAATTGGGGGTCCTTGAAGCAAATCACTTAATTGGTCTCTAAAGTAGGGATAAAAATATTTCCCATCCTATGGGATCACTGTGAAGAATAAATACAATGTATACAGGGAAAGTTACACAGAGCCTGCCACAAAGTAAAGCAAAACTCAGTGTTGGATGCTATTTTTTGCTTAAGTTAAACATCCACCACATCAGGATCTTAAGGTAAATTTAAGAAAGTAAGATTTTGGAAGGATTATACTTAACACATATATATACAAATACTTTACATTTATATATATTATATACACTACACACAAATATATTTATACATTTATATAAAATGTCTATATATGTGTATGTACATTATATATACATGTGTACATTCATTATAAGGATATTTAATGCAAAACTGTAAACTATATTCAAATTAATACCCAGTAGGGTATTTATTTGAATAATTGTTAATACTTTACTGAAATGTTCACATTTCTCCACTAAGGACGGATGCAAAACCTGTAACACATTCTAAATTCTGATTTTTTTCTTCTTGTTCTTTTTTTTTTTTTTTTTTTTTTTTTTTTTTTTTTTTTTTTTTTTTTTTTTTTTTTTTTTTTTTTTTTTTTTTTTTTTTTTTTTTTTTTTTTTTGAGACTAGGTCTCGCTATTTATGCCTGTGGAACCGCAGGCTCACGTTGCCCGGGGTACCACAGACTCAAGCAATTCCCAGCCTCAGCTTCCCAGGTAGCTGGGATTACAGGCGCGCACCACCACGCCCAGCTATATTTTTTGGAACTAGGTCTCGCTATGTGCTCCCGGAGGGATGCAAACCGGGATCCTTGGCCCAGGCCGTGGCTTCCTAGGCTGCCACTTACAGGCATGTGCCACGATACCTGGCCTGATTTTTTTAATGTGAAAGAATACTATTGCTTCATTAACTCATGTTCTACATACACTGTAAGAATATAGAATGTCCTACTTTTTGTCTATCCTTTCACACAATTTAAATAAAATGTGATTTTTGTCTGAAAAACGTAAGACACTGTACTAGCTGGGTCAAGAGAAATTCAAAAAGAATTCTATTTTTTCCCTTCCCTATACCTTTCTGATATCACAGAGAGCTTATTTTATATGTAACACACTGCTGTCAACAGTATCTACTTAGACCAGATCTAAAGTATACACACTTAATTTAACACATGGTCTTATGGCACTAATGCACATGTGCAAGGTAGGCATCTGTTGCTGAAATGAGGCAAAGGCTTAATCCACAGGACAGCATTAAAGTCAAACCAGCAACAGTGGGATTTCTTGGGAGCATATCCTTTTTTATAACCTCCCAGAGCAAAGTTACACAACCATTTTCCAAATTATACTCATATGCATTTATTCACAGGATCAATGCTTGGAAGCGTATAAACCACTGCACAGTCAGAGCCAATCAAATGTTTTTTGACAAATCCAGGTCAACCGATTACAAAGCTTCTGAATATACGCTTGAATAGGCCTATGTGATACCAGGCATTGGCTCTAAAACGAATTCCTTTCCTTCCTGTAGCCCTAGTTTTTGAAGAAAGAAAAATAAAGACATTAGCTGAATAAATCAAACTTTCATCAGTAAAACAGAAAAAGACTGTCATAAATTCCTTCAAACAAACATCTGCTCAACAGAAATGAGGACAGCTTAGTTGTCAAACACACACGCACCCCAAAAGTTCAACATATCTGAATTTTCTTAAGGTCAAAAGAATAAGGAAATATTCAAATATGCTACTTTCATCAAACTATAAACCAACTAGTATAAAGAAAACACTATAGTCTGAAGCCAAACAACACCATGCAGAGAGCTGTTTTTAATTTTATTTCTATGTTTATGCAATTAGATAATACACTTTTGAGCAATGAGGTCATTTTACTCTTAACATATTATAAAACGCTAGAATAAAAGTAGATGACTTGTGGAAGGAGAAGGGGTCATTGGGCAGAGGAACTATAATATTAATTAACTAAAAATTAATGCAACTTTAGTCATCTGCCATCAGACAGGACATATGAGCAGGAGACCACTACTTCTAAAAGCATAAAAATTATGCTGATTTGATCATTCAGTCAACAAACCCAACACTGACTCTATGGTTAAAACTGTACTACAAAGCCAGGCACGGTGGCTCATGCCTGTAAGTTTCAGCCTATGAAGCAGCAGGAGCTCGGGATCGCCCCCTAGTCCCAAAAAATAGCTGGGAGCTGGGTGTGTGGTGGCACGTGCCTGTAATCCCAGCTACCTGTGAAGCTGAGGCTAGGGATTGCTTGAGTCCATGGTACCCCGGGTAACGTGAGCCTGCAGTTCCATGGGCAAAAATAGCGAGACCTAGTCTCTAAATAAATAAATAAATAAATAAATAAATAAATAAATAAATAAATAAATAAATAACTATACTATAGACAACCCATAAAAAAACCTAAAGGATAAGGAAAATGACTGTAAGCACAAACTATGAAAAAGCAATGCCCACACATAAAATTTACTCCTATTGTAAGAATAATGTGATATCAAAGTACATGAAAAAACAGGTCTAGCTAAATCTAAACAATGATTTCTTTTTTTTTTTTTTTTGAGACTAGGTCTCACTATTTTTGCCCATGGAACTGCAGGCTCTCGTTGCCCAGGGTACCACGGACTCAAGCAATCCCCAGCCTCAGCTTCCCAGATAGCTGGGATTACAGGCGCACGCCACCACGCCCAGCTATTTTTTTGGAACTAGGTCTCGCTACAGGGCCCAGGCAGGACTCGAACCGCGATCCCTATCCCTGGCCGCTTCATAGGCTGAAGCTTACAGGCACGAGCCACCATGCCCGGTCCTTAAACAGTGATTTCTCTTCTTCACCAAGACATCTCCTTTTGGCCATCACCAGGAGTTATCTCAAATTTCACATATCTGATACATATCTGAAACATGAAATACCCTCCCCTAAGAAGACACCTTCTTTCAGCATTCCTTTTTTCAGTAGGGGCACTAAGTTGCTAAACCAGAAATCTAGACGTTCTCTCTCCTGCCTCATAGTCTCCCCATCACTGAACTCTGACTAGGCTTCCTAAGTATTCTTGAATTCCTTACTAGCTGCTCCAAGGACACCACTCTCATTCAAGCAAGCAAACCATCATCATTCTTCATCTGAATTAAATAAACTGCCTAACCAGTACGAGGGCATCCATTCCTTCAACACACTGCCCATCTTGCAAGAAAAAGAATTCTCACCTTTGCAGCAAAAACATTCTGAAAAAAGCAAATCTGACCATGTCCTTTCTTGATTAGCACTCAATAAAAAGGCCCTCAGTTCTCTTAGAATAAAGGCAAAAATTTCCTAATGTGACCTATAAAAACCTGCAAGAGCAACAGATCTCCACAACAAATCAGGCTCTTCTCCCTCGGTCTTTCTCTTCTCATAACATATGAGGCTTAATACCATACGTTTCACCATTTTCCCTTCAATCACAGCCTTTGCACATGCTGTTCCTTTGGCCTGGATAAGCATCCCCCTACCTCTCTTCACAAAGTTAACACTTATTCATTCCTCAAATCACAGTACAAATACCATTTCTTGAAGATGCATTTTCTAAACTGGTTGAATTTCTTTAGTATCATCACTTATACCAGTCTCAGCTATAATTTAATATTTAACATTATTATTTATTCTCCACCATATCAGGTACAAAGAGGGGATGCTATTCCATTAGGTTTTGCTTCACATTATTTCCCCAATGCCTGGGTGACTCAATAAAAAAGTGCGCATGACTAAATGCATGAGCCACGCTCAAGAACCATCAAACATGGTCCAGGGTGCCAAGTCAAAGCTCAGCTGCCAGTCATCACAGGTATTCAATCAAGCTCAGTTGATGTTCCCTCACCATGATCCGTAGTTTATTAATTTCTTTTAGCAGGCTTCCTTTAGCAGACACGATTAGGTTCAGTGACTATAGGCCTTCCTTTGGTAGTTTCCTATTTACATTAGAAAACCATCAAAATGTGAAACTTCGGTGACTAAAATTAAGCGATTTAAATTTGTTTGATAACAATATTACTAGTATTTTTTTAAACATCACATTGTCATGTCCCAAAGGAAAGATAAATTCCTGGTTTGTCCTGAAATCTGAATGCCTTACTCAGCTAATCTCAAATTACTGAAAAATAAAATAATTTAAAAATAACAGTTAAAGAAGTGAAAAATCTCTATACATTTGTTTTTTTCTTTTTTAAAAAGGGTCAGTGAGAAATGAGGAGAAATCAGGCAATGTTTGGATGAAAAAACCTCTTCCACCATACAAAACAAAAGGACAGACATCTTCCCCCATGAATTCTGGCAAGGTCAATTCTCAGCCTTATTCACAAAATTCTTGGATAGATTCCTTGGCCTAAAAAAAACCCATGCTGTTTCACAATGACTGAGTAAAGCCTGAGTATGGATATACTTGCTTAAGGGGACTCACCTATTTTGATGGTAAGAAATAGTTCTCAATAGTGTTTCAACAAGTCAACATTTAAAAAACAAAAACAAAAAACTGGGTACTACCATTCATGACAAGATGAAAAGGCAAATTAATGTAAAATGTAAGATGTGTTACTGATTATAGTTATCTCTTTAAAATCTATTAACAAGGCGAGCATGGTGGCACATGCCTATAAGCGGCAGCCTAGGAAGCCACAGCCGGGGCCAGGGATCGAGGTTTGAGTCCCACTTGGGACAACGTAGCGAGACCTAGTTCCAAAAAAATAGCTGGGTGTGGTGGCGTGCGCCTGTAATCCCAGCTACCCAGGAATCTGAGGCTGGGGATTGCTTGAGTCTGTGGTACCCCGGGCAACATGAGCCTGCGGCTCCACAGGCAAAAATAGCGAGACTTTGTCTCAAAAAAAAAGAAAAACCCCATTAACAATTTGGAAAAAAGAAACTATTTCAGAGAAATAGTAAGAGTTAGGCTAGGCACGGAGGCATGTGCCTTTAACCCCAGCCTTGGGAGGCTAAGGCTAGGACTCCCTTGAGTTCGCAGGTTCGAGACTATCCCGGGCAACATAGCAAGTCTCAGTCAGGCACGGTGGCTCATGCCTGTAAGCTTCAGCTTATGAAGCAGTCGGGGCTAGGGATCGTGGTTCGAGTTCACCTGGGGCCCATAGGGAGACCTAGTTCCAAAAAACAGCTGGGCATGGTGGCGTGCACCTGTAATCCCAGCTACCTGGGAAGCTGAGGCTGGGGATTGCTTGAGTCTGTGGTACCCTGGGCAACGAGAGCCTGCGGTTTGGGCAAAAATAGTGAGACCTAGTCTCAAAAAACAACAACATAGCAAGTCTCAAAAAATAGTTGGGCGTGGTGGTGCGCACCTATAATCCCAGCCTTGGGACGCTAAGGCTAGGGATCATTTGAGTCTGCAGGTTCAGGACCACCCCAGGCAATATAGCCAGACCTAGTCTCAAAAAAAAAAAAGAGAGGGAGGGAGGGAGGGAGGGTGGGAAGGAGGGAGGGAGGGAGGGAGAGAGTTAAAGAAAAAGAAACACTGGGTCTTCTGATTGCAAAATGGTTAAATGATTGAGCATAAAATTTAATAACAAGCCTACATTTTTCAAAATTATTTATCTTGTCAATACAATTACCTTCACTCTCCCAAGAAAAGGTATAATCTGCAAAAATTATTGTATCAATGCAGATTTTTCATTTTGTGATTTTCATAGATTTTTAATAAATTTCTCATATCTATCATCATTTAATGATAGAAAAAGAAGCAATAAAAATATTCACTAATATTTTTCTAATTACATTGCTAGTAGGAATATAAAATGGCATATGGCCATTATGGAAAAGTTAGTCCGTTTCTTATAATAAAATTTTTAATAAAAATTAAATCATATGTCCTGCTTTAGTACTTGTAGGTATTTATCCCAGAGAAATAAAAATCTACATTCTGCAAAACCTTATATATGAATTATCATAGCAGCACTACTGATAATACCTTAAACTGGAAACACCACAAAATCTAGGTCGACTGTTTACACAAATGCTGACAGACCCATACCATGGAGCACTACTCAGCAATAAAAAGAAATAAATTGTAACTATTGGTATATGTAATAATTTGAATAGATCTCAAGGACATTATGCTTAGTGAATGGGGGAAAAAATCTCAAGAGATTATGTATTATTTATATACTATTATCCATTTACATAATACCCTCAAAAATGATAAAATTACAGAAATATAGAAATGATTACTGATTACCAAAGAATAGGCATGAAGACTTGGGTGGGAGTAGGCTCCCAAAATAAGACAACTTTACTCCACATCATAAATGCGTCCAGTAAAAAGTAACTGCCTTTGGACTTTAAGATGTTCACATCTGCCAGTTTGGACCACCAGTGGCGGATGCACGGCTGTCCCTTCGGGCAGCATGTCTCACCAGTGGGCCAAGCATACACAGGTTTGCTTCATTCATTCATGTAATTTAATACACATCAGCCCTGTCCAGTGGAGAAAATACAAATAGAGGTGTCCGATGGCAGAACACACGAAATACATCCCTGTTGGGATCAAAGTCTTGACTCTACAGTGAAATTTTATGCTAACATTTCCCCCTCAACTGACTGACTCACTAAATTAGCAGGAGCTAGTAAAGCAAAATAGGTAGATGAGTTAACCTCAGCCTATCAGTCAATAAGACATTCTTACAGGAAGTCTACAAAGAGTAGGGGCACAAAATTAAGACTCAGAATCCACAGCAACTGGGATCTTAGATGGCTAAAAAACAATCTAGCTGTGGGTACCAATCATTCAAAGAGTATAGACAGTAGCCCAAAGTGGCACAAAAATAAAGTCAAATGAACCAAACAGCAATACATTTTCTTGGTGCTAGAACTCTCACCTGATTAAAAAGTATACTGATTAATCATCAACTGATCAAAAAACTCACCATTATTTTATTAAGCAGCTTTTCAAGGGGAAATGCCACCATATTAAATGCACAAAATTTAAAAGCAGTGAAATGCAAAAAAAAAAAGGGGGGGCAGCATACTTTGAATTGAGTAAAGAGGGGATTTATTAAAGTGCTACCATTGAACATAACCAAAATCTATTATTTGTTCCAAATTTTTCTAATTCACAGTTGGACCAAAACACTACTCCTGGGGCCAAGCACGGTGGCTTGTGCCTGTAAGCTTCAGC
>PVHY01033671.1:0-10971 GCA_004024945.1 Uropsilus gracilis
AACCCTAGGGTTCTGAATTAGGGGACAGTGAAATATTTTTTATTTAGATTCAAAACTTGGAATCAGATTTGCTGGAAGAGCCATGGCATAAATGGCTTAATAATTAAGTAAACAAACCCCAGTAAAGGTAACATCCCTCTGCCCTCCAGCACAGTTGGAGTAGATAATTCAGAATTTTTGCTCAAGCTCTGCCAAAAACTGCATTTGGCATCTGTTCAGAATCATACTCTCTCCTGAGGCACTTTGCGAGATCTGATTTGGGAGATATTTGTACAAAAATATGTCTAAAAGGTATCCATGAGTACACCTAGCATGGGTTGCAAAGGGAAAACTTTGGGAGATTCTGTAGCCTAGATGTTTTCCCTCCCCCAATTCAGATGCTGGAACTGAATCCCCAAGGTGACTTTACTAAGAGGTGAGGTCTTCAAAGTCATACAGGTGGAGACTCCATGAATAGGACTGGTAGCTCTTACAAAAGGAATCTCAAGCTCCCTGAATCACCAAGAGAGGATCCAATGAGAAATCAATGACAATGCTGAGGACTCTGAGTAGGCCAAACTCATGCCCTAACCTTGGCCTTCCAGCCTTCAGAACCTAACAGTTCATAAATTTATGCTGTTGATAAACCACCCTGTCTTTAGTATTTTGTGGTTGCATTCCAAATCTATTAAGAGAGAGAAATCAATTTGAGGGAAATTTGAAAAAATGATACAACTATGCAACATCGCTCCTAGACTTTGAAGAATACCTGAATTACTTGATAAAATGAATACTCTGATCAGTGGGTCTAAAAAATGCTGTGTTTGCAACAAGTTCCTGGATGATCACAATACTGCCAGTCTGTGGGCTCAAGTGCTGAAGAAAAGGTTCCAAGAGACCCCACCAGCAACAAGGCAGGCCAAGTGACCTAGCTCCCTAGGTGCTCACAGTTCACAGGCTCCTATTTGCTAGCTCAAATCTGACCTCTCTGTGGTTTTCTAGATAAAATGGAGGTCATTAGGGTAAGTACTTTTAATTTTTAATAAATTAAAAATCTGAGGGCAGAGAGGGAAATTTGAGTACCATAAACTAGTTCTCCTTCAGCAGGATCTCATCAAGGCTCAGTTCAACTAACTTCAACAAGCAAACTGAAAGTCAGGCTGTCCCGTGGAGCAGTAAAAGGCAGAATCAGATAGAAAATAAAAATTGAAAATAAAATTCAAAAAGGTAGCTTTTTCTCCAGAAACAAATACAAAGGGGCTAGAATTTATAAAGTTACAGAAAAAAAAAATTCAAATGCTGCTTTCTCAGGCCGCCTCTTAGTCTCAGTATTAGACACAGCACAATGGCCTCAAGGACTTGATATTCATAATTCCATCTTTCCCACTGTCTTCACATGGACATTTTCCTTTTCTTCTCTCCTCCTTTCCATCCAGGTCAAGTTTTAATTGCCTCACACTGCTTCTCAGACTTCATAGGGTACATGAATCATCTGGAAGTTTGTTTGAACAGATTCTTACCCAGCAGATCAAGTGCAGCCCAAGAATCTGCATTTCTAACAAATAGCTAAGTGATGCCAGTGTGGGCCACACTCTCAGGAGCAGAGGTCTAGATTTTCTTAGCCTCTCTGCTTCTTTAATTTCCTCTCTCAAATCTCCTCTTCCTCTTCCTCCTTCAAATTGGTAGGTAATGAATGCAGAGTGACTAGACTAAGTGATCTTTTCTGACTCCTAGTTCTATCTGCTGTAGTAGTGGTGAAACTGAAGGCTACTTTTCCAAGGTCAGTTTGACAATTAAATTTAATAAAAATATGTGGAATACCTAGCACAGTGCATGACACATAGTTTAAATAAAAGTTTCTTAGGTTTCTTCTGAAGCCTTAAGCAGATCATTTTTGTAAGTGGAAGAGGTAGGTAAGTTTAGTAATTGATACTAGCAGATTTCTATGAACCATATACCTAATCACTATAATGATGTATAATCATATTCACTCAGATACTGCATAAATTGAGGTGCATAAATTGAGGTGAAATCCTGCATGTTCAGGCCACCTAAAATTATCAAGATTTCAAAGAAAACCAAAGGCAAAGGGCATCACCAACTTTTATCCCCATTGAAGATTAACCTATCAAAACTAAGGTGGGAAAAAGTCAAGTATCACACACAAAACTGCTAGTCCTTGTCCAAAGGGTGGATAATTATCTGAATAGCTTGGACATCAGCTGATTTGGCTCTCTCTCTCTCTGTGGTGGGCAAACATTGACAAATTGGTTGCCTCTGGAGCAGAGTGTCTGTCTACAGACCTAAAGAACTTCCATTCCAAGGGACCCCCATTTCATTCTTCCTCTAGGTAGCACTCTGGGAGACTTTGGTGACACAAAATCACGAGTCCAATTTCATCAGGGACACTAAAGATCAAGAATCTAATATTATCTAATAGCACATAGAAAGTTGAGCTAGCATCTCTTTCAAACAAAGAGGGGCTTTTAACAAGTGAGTTGCAGACATTACCCATTCTATTTCCTCATTTCATTTTGTCATCCATCTTCTGGGAAAAAAAGCATGCAGATCATGGTGTCACTTGCTTAGAACAATAGACAATTGTCACAGTCTATTAATTCCATCTGCTACTGATGGGAAGGAAAAGTGGTTACATGGTGAAGTCAGAGGATCTCAGGCACAGACGGGATTTTCCTTAGGGTCTCCTAGTCCTGGTGTATAATTGGAAGCACAATATAAAGAAGAGAACCTGAGCCATTCTTGTTTCTCTGGGCCATCAAGCTATCTGTCCCATCACTGCTACTGTGGTCTGAGCTCCCTCTTTCATTAATTTGTTTTCAGTAGAGATCTGGGTTGGAGCTACAGTATTAATATGGGTGAGAAAACCAGTGGAGTTTTGCTTTAAATCAGAGTGATATATTATTTGCTATTCGTATAGGATCTCTACATAATTTCCCCATCCCTTATCAAGCTACTGCTAAACCAGAAAGAACAATGTCTAAATATCTTTGACTTTCTTGTAATTCTTAAATTACTGTATATTTTACTAATTAAAAATTTCGCATAATAATTTTTGGGTAACATTTAGGTACCCTTAAGTAGATCTCTCTGGTAAACAGCCTTGTTTTAGGAGCCAGGATTCTGCATTTTAACTAAGAGCTTATGTGATCTTGGATAAGTAGTTTAAACTTGCCAGAACTTTATCCAGAAGAGACTCATCTCTATTGGTGCTTCTCAATATAGATTTGATACAGAGTTTGTGATGCAGTTCAAAATTGTACTGGTGGTGGGCAGAGTCTGAGAGAAAGAGACCACAAGAGAAAAAGGGGAGCACAAAGAGAGGGCACATAAAAAGGGAGTAGCAAGGAGAGAGAGGGAGGAGAAAGAGATGAAAATGGGGGACTGAGAAAACAAGCCTATGTGGCCTGGCCAGGGGAAGCCCCCTGGAAAAGTGAGCTGGTGATGGCAAGGAGCCATGGTGGGAGAGTGGTCGGCAGAGAAGAAGCCGGTGTGGAGTCAGATGCCAGAATGGCAGGCTGGGGGTGACCAGGGGCTGCTGAGGGCAGACCTGGTGGATTTTGGCCAGTCGCCGCTGAAGGTGGGCCTGGTAAGGAAGTGCATGGAGCAAAAGCTGATTTGGGATCAGCATTTTGTAGAAGTTTGAAGAGCCTTGGAGAAGTGGAAGAGCTCGGAACGCTGGAGAAGAAGCAAAGAGAAAACACTGGAGAAAGACTGGAATTTGCAGAGTGCCTACCTCAGTTTTGGAGGGGCAACTGCGCATCATCTTGTACATGTGTCTTTGGGATCCTTGGGACTGAAAATGGTGACTGGGGTACGATAACAAGCCACAGACCTGTGTCTTGTTGGTTAGAGGTTTCTGCCACTTTTTTTTTTTTTTTTTGGTTTCTGCCGCTTTTGACCTGATTTCAAATTGTGTAGAATGTGTTAGACAAACATAGGATTCATTGATGAAATTAGTATAAATAATAGGGTTCATTTTCTAAGTTACAAGACTTCTCAAAGTCTTTAATAGGCTGAAAATCTACAAAAGGAGGCTAGAATTTTGCAGTCCTGAAAAAGTTTTATCACAGAGCCCCTTTCCTTCGACCCTACACCCTTCCCCCACACTATTTTCATAACTTGTCTTGGGACTTGTATAAGATTGACTACATTTTGAGAAAAAGACAGTCTAAAAAATACCTAAACATTAACTAATAGTTATTTTGAAAGGATATTGGATCCTACTTCTCTAATTGCCAACCTAGAGAACATTTTCAGGAACTTCCAACATGCTATTAAAATTTTTCATTCCTCTCAAGGTTTTTCATTGACCTGATATGAATTTGATGTCGATCATAAAAGCATGAGTGAATCCAATAATTTTACAGGCTGCATCTGAAATGGATGATGTGGGCTCTTGGGACTGCTCTATTAATTTGTTGATCAGGATGTTTATGTGATTTAAACATTAGTTCCAAATGTACTTGAGCCAGCATTTTAGGCTGTTTTAAGAACACATTGGGTTGGTTTTACAGCCAAGCTGACAATTCAAAATCTTTTGAAATCAACCAGGAAAAAGGGCATAGATGATACTGGTTGATTCAAATATGGAGTATACTCCAGTTCATTAAAAACACTATTTGGTAGATTACAGAGCTGCTGAGTGGTCCATCCACCAGGGTAACTTGCAGTAAAATGAAATGATGAGTTATCAATTATCTTTAGAACTTGGGCATTTGTCCTCAGAGGAGATATCATTATCACTGCAGAAAGAAGTCCTCCTCACAAACAGGCTATTACAGTAATCCAAGCAGTGATGACTAACCATCTATTCATTTTAATTTCTTGGGTAATTGATTCCATCTATTAGCAGTCAGCCACATATTTAAAAGACTTTTTTCCATAAAAATCTTTCCTCTTGGGTGTGATGGTCAACTAAGTCGGTAACCATAGTAGATTTTGCCAGTTTCTTCTATCAGCGATTTCAGATGCTCTGGGGATTGGCCATAAATACTTTCCCAAACAAGATCTATCCAGTGACTCCTACTATTTTCTGACAAAAACAATTCCAGAATAGTGTACATTTTGCAATTAGTTTTCTTGTATTTCATAGCACAGCTTTACATCATTTACTTTGCTGTAGTCATGATACCCTCAGAACATTGCAGATATCAGTTTAATACGCCATTTCAGAAGGACTGGAGTAAACGAAGCTATTTTACAGTTTGCAATAAAAGAGGTCCTTTCTGAGATGAGAGCACGAAACTGGTTTTTATGTGCCTTTCACATCTCAAATTTGGATTTAGTCAGGCTACAAAATATTTATATTTTTCACAATAAGCAAGGTCCGACTTTGACAGAATCAATGTGAAGAGACTTCCAGTTTTCAACAATGTCTCAATGCCTGACTTTCCTCTTACTCCAACTACTGTCATCTAATCCACATTTTGGGAAAACAAACCCATGTGATTCATTTACAAGTTGAGACTAAAATGTGCTCTGGCAGGAGTTACTATGGCAGAAGTATTAAACTAATATCCCTGAAGGGATAGCAAAAGTCTGTTTTAAAATAACAAAAGCACCATTTTGCAGTGTCCTGTTGCTGCAATAATACCAAGTTCATTTCTAAGGAATATGACTCAAGCACCAACTCACTTCATGTACTCTAATACCTAAACCTGAGGGAACCTTCTATCATTACAAGGTACAATGCAAGAGAGAAAAAGAGGATAGATATATTGTATACAATAGCGGAACAAATAAGACACATTTTACATTTCATAAGAATTATCAAGAGTAAATTTATATCAGCATTTTGGGGAATTTCTTTCAATATGCATAGTAATTGGCATAATAATTTTAATAACTTACTACATCAGACCTAATTTCAGGACCCTCCTGCCTTCTTCTTTGCTCTACAGTGGTGACTTCTACCTTGAACCTGCTCTGTATTATTGTGGAGTGTGTCTCAAAGTTTACTCTGGATGTGCACACGTCCCCTGACACATCCGTTATTTTATTTTTAACATGCCAAAGTGATGCTAGCTTTTTGCACTATAACTTTATTGAGATAGAATTCACTTACATATACCCCTCCACTTAGCCTGTATGCTTTAAGGCCTTTAGCACATTCACAGATATTCAACACCAATCCCATAGCCAATTTTACAACTTTCAATCAATCCTATTCTTTCATGGATACCCCCTTCCCCAATGCCAAGCATAAGCAACTGCTAATATACTTTGTGCCTTTGAATTTAACCTGCTCTGGTCATTTCATGTATAGAATATGTGGTCTTCCATGACTGATCATTTTCACTCAGTTGAAAGTTTCCAAAGCTTGTCCACATCATAATGTTCCACTATACGGACATATCACAGTTTGTTTATTCAATTAGCAATAAATGGACATAAGGATATTTTCACCTTTTGGCCATTATGAGCAGTGTTGTTATAAACATTCTGTGTGGACAGATGTTTTCATTTCTCTGGAATATATTCCTAAGAACAGCATTTGTTTTTGATACATGTAGATTGAGTTCATTGTAGCTGTTGTTTGGTGGTGCTCTGTATTAATAAGCTTACATTTGTTTATTTATCTCTTCTCTTGCTAATGGACAAGTTGGCAGTTTGTTCTTTTTGTTTTCTGCTTGCCCTGCTGCAGTGATATCCTTCTGTGTGCCTCTGTGTGTAAACAGGGACTTTCCAAAGGGATCTTTCCAAACAAAAACCCTCTGGGCAGGGGAGCCCGGCTGCTGGCCAGCTTTGGTGCCCACATGCTCGCATTGCCAGCAAGATAGAAATGTTCCTGCTTTCTCCCCATGTCCCCAGAACTCTGTTGTATGACAATTATTTTTTGCCAATGTGATGAGTATGAGCTGGCATCTGATAGGTTCTCTGCAATACGCACTTCTTAGATGTCATTTAGCTGACGGCATTCTTCTGTTGGCTGATCATTCCCATTTCCTCTGAGATGAATTTCCTTTCCATAGTTTTTGTCTGTTTCTATTGGGGTAGTATAGTTTCACTCTTAATTGTTTGATATTAATTTATGCCTATTGTAAGGAGACTGCAAATATCTTCTGGTCTGAACCATTTTTCTTAAAACTTAAAGTTTTCTTCCAGCTGGATTAAGATGTACTTGACATGGAGAGACAATAAAGGACTATGGGTTCTTTGGTGGTGGGTGTGTTGTTGTGTTCACACCTGAAGGGGGATCCTATACCTTTAAAACATAAATAACGACATAAGCTATTATTTTTATAGTAAATATATATATCTAATTGATAGACTACATAGGAGAAGTACGATGATTTGAGACACATATTTTAAGATAATTGCCACAGTAGGATTAGTTTCCTCCCTCCCTTCCTCTTTACGTATATGGTGAGGATATCTTAGCAACTTGCAAATATATAATATAGTGTTATTGTATATAATCATCATTCTGTAGATTAGATGGTTTTTGGTTTTTTTTTTTTTTTTTTTTATCTTTGAATGACCCATTTTTCCATAGCCCCCAGCTCCTGGCAAACATCACTCTACTTTGTTTCTATAAATTTGCCTTTTAAAGTTTTCACATATAAATTATATCATACAGTACAGTACTTGTTTTCCTCTGTCTGACATATTTCACTTAGCATAATTCAAGATTCATGTTCTTATAAATGTTTTCCAACTTTTACAATGCTTTTTAGCACAAACTGGTTTTAATTTCTAGTGACACAGCAGGGCTAAGCTAAGATACAAAGTATTTTGTATCTTAGCTTAGAAATTCTTTCCTACTATAATCTTATATATCTTATATTAGTTTTCTATGTGAGTGTGTTTATGAAAAGTTAAGCTGTGCTTTTTTCTTTTCCCACAGGTAAGTTTTTAATTCATTTGGAATTGTGCATGAGTGTATATTTTCATGGAATGAGGTAGAACTTTCACTTTCAAAATTTTTCTGTTAGGCTATTTATTTACATAGGACATTAACCGAGTGTGATGTATTATACAGGATATTCTTTCCTCATTGTCTTAAAATGCTACTTTTGTCATAGAACTATATTATTTGTATATGTCTGCAGGTGTGAGGGGTGTGTGTGTGTGTGTGTATGCATGCATGTGTGTGTGTATAAGAGAGAGAAAAGAGGAGGAAGGGAGAAGGGAAAGTGGGAAATGGAGAGAAAAAGGGAGAAGAGAGATTACTTACTTCTGGGCTCTTTGTTTGAAACAGGGTGCTAATAAACACTGAAACAGGGTATACACTCAGGGACACCCTAAAACAAAGCACAAATACAAGCACAGGCACAAAGGGTTATAGCCAAAAGAATCAAGGTTAAATAAAGTACCATATACAAGTACAAAAGAGTTATAGCTTAATAAAAGGACAGTATCCATACAGATGACTGCAGGGTTTCCCACCCACATGCACAGTTACAAGAGACCTTAGGATTTAACAATCATGATGTTCACTCTACACAGAAAATAGATTAATGTAGCACAGGGGCCAGCTACTTACCCAGTCAGTGTCCACCAGTCAAGCAGAGTGCTAATATCTGTCACCAGGAATGCTGAGGATGACAATTTCACCAGGAGTGCACCACCAACAAACAGCTAGAGACACCAGGCCCAGGAACTTTGGTGCTCCTGTCAGGCAATGTCAGAGACAGGATCAGAACCCCAGCCTCTGTAGATGTCTTGGTTTCTCTTCCTTAAGGGTCTGTCAGCTGATGTGACTGCTGAGTCCCCTTCTTTATCCAGAGGCCAGGAATGGAGGTCTTTTCTCTTGGGTCTGAAATGGTTCTCACATGCAAGAATGCCAAGGCTCCCTTGTCATTCCTACTCTGGGTTCTTGAGTTCTTTCAGAGCTCCTTTTCTAGGTCTCCTCACATGCCAGTCCTTTTCTCTCTGTGTCTACTCCTCTGCAAGCTCCTTTCTCTCTTGCCAGTTTCTTTCTCTCTTGCAAGTTCTTTTCTCCCCTGCAAGTCCTTTTTCCCATGGAAATACTAGCTTAAATTCAGCTTCAGGGTGCCCACCTCAGAGTCTGATCCTGTTAATAATTGGGAACACACCCTTAGAGTCCTTGATTGGATTTAGATTAATACCATCATAACTGTTAGCAGCTGCTTCCTGGTAACAAGTCTATCTTGCTAATAATATCATTTATTTTGGGTTTACAGTAAGTATTTTTATCTTATATGGTGAGTACTTTTTCTTTTCCCTCTATTCTTCATCTTCAAAATTATCTAGGCTATTCATGGTACTTTGCTATTCTATATGTATTTTTGAATCATATTACAATTATTAATGCACCTTTGTTAAGTTACAGAAAAATCCTTCTGCTGTTTGTATTGCAATTGTATCACATTTAGATTAATGGGGATAAAATTAATTCTAGAATATTTTTGAAATAAATGTACAATCTAAAATTCAAAGAATAACCAATTTTTTAAAAAAGAGGGTGGAGAGGGGAATGAAATATATAACTTCCAAGCTAGTACAAAGGAAAAAAGGAAATGAACCGTCTAGGAAATTGACATCTTTATAATCATATACTGACTTTTTATATGTTGTTGTGTTTACTATTTTGCTAGCTTCTTTATCTTTTGCAGTCCCTGCAAATCATCATTAGAATACGGTTGAGAATGCAATTGAGGAAAAAGAGGCAAAAATATAGATGATAAATTAGAAGAACAAATATTATGAATGGTACACACACAATCAATGATATGAGTAATCATAACTCATAATTATTATGAATGAACTAACTCACCTGTTATAAGAGACTCTCAGATTGGAAATTTAAAATTCCAGCCAAAACTTTAAACGGAAACATTCCAAATGATCAAATGATATAAAACAACTAAATCAAATGAGTGCATTTCTAAAGGTGTAGCCCAACATTAACTGGGACTGTCCAGAGCAAACACCTCTGGGGTTTTCACTTAAGGAGCTTTGCTAGCAAAGTCCCGCAATTGCACTCTGAACCCTACTGCCAACGGGCATTATCAGACACTGGTCACATTAACTGGCACATTTCAGCCAAACATTTCTGGGGGATAGGGAGCCCCAAATCAGGTGACTATGACTTGAGGACCCTAATAGGGCTCTTGAAGTTTTGCTAGACTAGATTGATATCGGGTGGGAAAACAGACAAAATGGGGTGCCTAACCAAACTTACAAACAGGAACAGCTGGCCCTTTAAAGCCAGCCCCACACCAGGATCTTCCCAGGCCATGCATGCAGTAGCAAGACCACATAAACACATAAACTTTAAGAGGGAGGCAGAAACAAATTCACTTAATAATAGACAAATGAGACAAGAGTCACTGAGAGGTACAACTTTAGTAAACTTACCACACAGTCCAGTCTCTAGTCCAAAGAGCACATGGCTTGCAACAACCATGTGCAGCCACAAAATGGTGACTGCCCCACCTTAAGCCGGATAAAGGAGTTAAGATGGTGCCACTGCTCCTTCTTCAAAGATACAGCTCCACTCACTCCAAGCCAAAGGAAGCCAAGATGGCATTGTGGATCCTTCTCCGAATGCAGGAGGTTCAAATCCAATGAGGAAGAGCAGGATGGCACATCAATTCTTCTCCAAAAGACACAGCTGCGGCATTCTTTCAGCTCCAACTCCGAAGTGGCCCGGTGTCAGCAAAACTCTCTCAATACAGCAACACAGCAAGTGCTTCAGACGTCTCACATTGAAAACTGCAACACAGCAAACTCTCCTCAGCTCTTCAGAAGGCTTCCAAGCTTCGCAGTTTCAAAATTTAACTAAGTTTTCAAATACCACGTTTCCAAGACAGATCACACAGGTCACAAGTTTCTCCAACATGCTTCCCTGTGCTCTTCACCAGCCCAGACTGGGAATGGAAGCCCACAGCTTGGCTTCTTTCCCTGCCCTGCTGCCCCACATGGCTGTGGCAGTTCTGAAGCCTCCAGTCTCCCTGGTGCTCCTCTCTGCTCCTTACTTCTCCATCTTCCTCTCTGTCCTCTTCC
>PVHY01033672.1:0-10957 GCA_004024945.1 Uropsilus gracilis
ATTATGTACTCTGTCTTGAATTTTTTGGTTTTAATATTATGTGTCTTACAGTAGTTTTGTTTTCATTATGGTAATTTAGTGTTGTTCTAGCTTCCTGTATCTTTATTTTTGTTTTTTGCTTTAAAAAGTTTAATTATTTCCTTGAATAGTTTCTCAGTTCCTTTGTTTCCCTTTTCTCTTTCTTGGGTACCCATAATTTTAATGTTTCCTTTTCTTATGGTGTCAGATAGTTCTTAGAGTGTTTTTTAAGTCTTCTTTCTTTACAGTTCTCCCCTTTTCTTTTTGGATTCTTTTTACCTCTGAGTCTTTGAGAGTACTGATATGTTCTTCCATTTCTTCATGGATTTTCTTAAGTTTCCCCATTTTTTTTAAAGTTTCATTTTCATTCTTTAGTTTATTGTGTTCTGCATGTAACTCTTTTCCTTCTCTGTCTTTTCTCTTAACCCTTTCAATGTTTGTATTTCTTCCTCTGCCTTTTCTTTTAATCTTTTAGTGTTTTTTCTTATGGTGACTCTGAATTCTTTTTCAGTGAGTTTGAAATAGTCTTCTGTGTCTGTGGTAGTGATTTCTGTGGGCTGATTTCTTTCTGTGTTATATTATTCCCTGGAACATTCATTTGATCATTTGTGATTTTCCCATAATTTTCCTTCAGATTTGCTCTGCTTGTGATGTCCTTGTACCATTGATATTGGTCAGCATGATTACTTGGGGATCTTGCCAAGTTGTAGAAGTATCTGTCTAGTGTCTGGGCTGCTGTGGTTGGTATGCAGAGGTGTTGGTCCTTGTTACTCCCTCCTCAGTGTCTGTTAACTGGCTCCTTGCTGATGGCAAGCAGAGCTTCTGCTCTCTCCTATCTGGTTGTTTTGGGCTACTAGGATTGGAGATAGACATTCCTGTGGTTTCTGCATGGGCTTATGACTGCCAGGGGGCTGATGTCCATGGGTGGGGTTCCCGGATTAATTCTATGGCAGGAGGGGCTTGAGTGTGAAGCTTCTCAAAGCTCCTGTCTGGGCACTCTTCTGCTGTAGCAAGTGCTGATATGAGCTATGATTTGCCCCTGGACCTCCTATCTAACCCCCACGTTGAGGAGAGTGGTCCCAGGCCTTAATCTGGGGTAGTCTGGGGTCTTCTTGTGTGGTAGGTACTCTAATAAGCACAAGGTGGTCTGCTGTGAGGTGTCTGCTGGCTACTTGGAGTGAACATCTGTGATCAGTTGTTAGGTCCCTCTAGGTTGTGGCCCTCAAGGTGGAGCCACTGGGCTTGATAGGCTGCTTTTCCCAAGGTCTTTTTCTTTTGAAGTTGTGGCTTAGGAGAGATGATAAATAGAAGAAAGGACAGAGAAAAAAGGTAGAAGAAAGAAAACAAGAAAAATAAAGAAGGAAAGGTGCAAAAATGGGCAGTGTTCAAAGGAGAAAGAAGAGGAAGGGGAGAAAGAAAAAATATATAAGTGGAAGAAAAGATAATAAAAAGGAAAAGAAAAACGTAAGGAAAAAAGATAATAAAAATATGGAGAGAGGAAAACAAAATAGAGCAAAAAGAAACCAAAAGGACAGGCAGACAGAAAAAAAAAGACCTAATACAAAACAGGACAAAACAAACAAACAAACAAACAAAAAACAGGACCATTTTTTTCTGTTGGATGAAGGGGCTCTCCCCTGCTGAGTTATCTGCACTACTCAACTGAGCTTGCTAACTTGAGAGTTTCCATGTGACGCAGGAGCTCTCCCAGCTGGGTGAATTGTCTTTGTGATAGGGTGTGCCCCCCCCCATTGTCTCCTGTTTAAGATTGCAGATTTTAAGGACAGGTAATGTTAAAATGGGGGAATGACCTTAGCTGGAATTTTCCTTCAGGGGGATGCAGGGGGAAGAAAAAAGTGAAATAGTTTAGGTGAAACAGATTTCCTGGAAGGCCAGAAATCAGGGTATATAAAGGGTGTGCAAACAAAGAGAAGGATTTGATGCAGATTCGAATATGGAGACTGGAAATAGAGAGAGGTTCAGTGGGGGAGAGATGGGAATTGGCCATCTTGTAAAGATGTGAGCCATGTAAGCTTGGCCATGTTGGCCACCGAGGGCCTGGAACCCTCGGCTGGCCCAGGCTGGTAGCATGTGTGGTGAATGCAGTTAAGGAGTTTGCAGATTTGAACTTCGTGTTGGAGTTTGTTTTGCTGAGTTTAACTTGTGTCTGCGAGAGGCTGTGCAAAAGTTAGGCCTGAGAAGAAAGTGAACTTTGCTGGTTTGACACCATGGAGTTTCTGCTACCTAAAGGTGACAAGGAGAAGACAGCGTGGAAGACAACGAGGAGCATTCAAAGGAACATGTCTTTAAGCGTCTGGAGATGGACTCTGACTGGACATTGGTGAGATGATTAGGACTGAGAGACTGAGGATATTTGGGGCAATCTGGGAAAGGACTTTGGACAATACTGGGAAAGGTTTTGGACAATGTTAAAGTCTTACATATTTCTTTTGTAATTATTAGGATAATTAGAAATCACTTTGTTAGAAATAAATTAGTCTGCACTGCACTGATAGTCTTACATTGGTTTGGTATTTTGGCTGAGAAGGCTGGGGATGGTGGTAAGAACCCACGAGTAAAAAGTTTAAACTGTGTTTTAAAGTTTTTCTTTTCTGCAGTTTTTGGAGCTGAAAGCAGAGAGCAGCTGGCTGGCTTTTGCATATCAATGGTAAAGGTGATCAGTGAAAATGCTAATGAAGAGTGTGTAGCCTGCTTTGGAGAGAGAAGCAGGCAGATAGCTGTATCCAGTTAAGGTTAAAGGTAATTGCAAAAAAACTGCTTGTAGCCTGCTTCTAAAAGAGAAGCAGGCAGATAGGTTTATCCAGCTAAGGAAAGTCAGAAAGTCTCGTTATACCCTGTTTCATTTGCAGGTAAACTTTTACCATTCCCAACTGTGCTTTTTTGGAACCCTTCAAGGAATTTGTGTATGGGGAAGGGACTTCTGCTCCTGTGCCCAATGTAAGTCTATGCAAAGACTACTCACCTGTGAATGGCAGCAGTGGTGGCACGCAATCTAGATCCCCTGAATTTCCCCAGCAATCAAGGTGGCCCCCGTTGTAGTTAGCAGGATCTCAACTGACTGTGGGTGCCTTCTCTGGTAGTGCTGATGGCTGAAATTTGCTCCAGAGGAGCTGTAAGCATTTGCAGTGGTGCTGTCCCATTTCAATCTCCTGAGTCCCCCAGGAACCAAGGAATCCCCAGTTGGAGTCAGTGAATGTTGGGATCAGAGTCAGTTATGATGATAATAATAATGATGGCTGTGGTTCAGCTGGCTGAGGGTGCCTTCTCTGCAGTTTGCTAAAGGCTGAAAGGCTGATAGGGCAGAGAAGCTGCTGCTCTATGAGTCATCTGATGACCTTTGGGCCTTTATGCTCTGGTGTTTGATCTTCACGTAGGTGCTCTGCTGGCCTTTTGTGAGAGTTTGAGCTTTTCCAGGATTTTGTATTGGTCTTGTTTCATTTTTTTTCCTAGGCTACATATTTTTAGGAGAGTGATTGCTTTCCATGTGCCTGTTCTGCCATGTTGTGGGAGTGTCTCAAGTTTTGATTGCTGATTGAGTGTGCTTGCTTGTAATTGGTTTGTTCAGGTTTTCTATTTAATCATTATTTAACCTTGGGTTATTGCATAATCCTAAGAATTTGTTCATGTTATCTAGATTGTTGAACTTGTTTGTATACAAGTGTTCATATTAATCTTTAATCATCCCACAGATTTCTGCTGTATCTGTTGTACTTTCTCCTATTTAATTTATAATACTATTTTTGAATTGTCTCCCTTCATTTTACTTGTAAGCTTCTAGATTTGCCTATTTTTTTGAGAGGATGTCTTTTTGGTTTTATTGGTCATTTGTTTATATTTTATACTTCCATTTCATTTATTTATGCTTCAATTTTTATTATTTCCTTGATCATTTTGACTTTTGGAGTTTTTTTAAAATTCTTTTTCTAGTTTCTCTTTTTTGAGAAATTAGGTTTTATTCTTTGAGCTCTTTCTTGTTAGATGATGTGGTCCTGTATTGCTATATACTTCTCTTTTAATCCTACTTTTGCTGTGTCCCATACATTCCGGGAGATTGTGTGTTCTTTATCATTTATCTTAAGGTATTTTTTCATTCTTCTTATATTTCCTCAATAGCCAAGTGTTTGTTCAGTAGTGTGTTGTTCAGTCTCCATGTTTAGGAGGATTTCCTTGCTTCCTTTTGGTTTCCTGTTTGATACTTTTATGATTAGAGAATAAGCTTAGTATTATTTCAGTCTTGATGTACTTGTTAATATTTGTCCTGTTACCCAATATGTAGTCAGTCCCAAAGAATAATACACGTGTACTTGAAAAGAATGTGTATTCAGTTATTTTGGGGTGCAGTGCCCTATAGAGAGGTCTGTTAGTTTCATATGGTCTACATCTTTGTTTAAGACAATTGTGTCCTTATTTTCTGTCTTGTTGATCTGCTGTTGGTGACAGTGGGATGTTAAAGTCTCCTACCACATGTGTTTTCTCCAATATCTGTTTTCAGAATTCAATCATAATTTTCTAATGTATTTTGATATTCTTTCATTTGGTGAATACATATATATCGATGAATGAATGCTGTATTGTCCTGTGTATTGTCCTCTTGATCATTATTTAGTATACATCCCTATCTCCTCTCACCTTTTTTAACTGTAAGCCTATTTTTATCTGATACAAAATGACTATCCTTTCCTTCCTTTGAGTGCCAATGCTTGTAAAAATGTTTCCAAAGCTTCTATTTTCAGTATGTTTATCTTTGGAATTTAGATGCTTTTCTTGGAGGTCAACAGAATACTAAATTCTACTTCCTAATCCAACTAGATGCTCTGTCTTTTTATTGGTGATTTCAGTCTATTTACATTTAGAGAGATTATTCATATGGGGAAGTCTGTTAATGCCATTTTATTCATAGTTATGTGGTTCAGTTTAATTCTTTGCTCAGTTTTCATGTTCATTCCTCTTTTTGGTTTAAATCCTAAATCTCTTCAGTTATTTCTTAGTGGGGATATTTAATGGTTGCAACTTCCTCAAGATTATGTATGACTGAGGAAGTTCTTGTATTTTGGATATGTAATTCCACCCTCTTTTTTCCATAGAATTTCTTCTGAGAATTTTGATGTTAGTCTAACCAGTACTGCTTTTGAGGTTGTTTCTTCTCTCTCACCAGCTTCATTATTTTTTTCCTATTCTTGTACTCTTAGGATCTTTACCACTATATTCCTTGCTATAATTTTCCTTCAGTTTAGGCAGTTTGGTACTTTGTAGCTTCCTGCAATTCTAGTACATTTCTTTCTTCAAGTTTAGAAAGTTTTCTTCAGTTGTTTCCTAAAAATATATTTTCAGTTCTTTTCTCTAAAGAATTCTCATGGTTCTATATTTTCTTTTACCATGGTGTTAGATAATTTTTGAAGCATTTTTCCATTCTTTTCCTTCTCTCTTTTTTTTCCCTTATGTTGGTATTTTTTGTATCTGAATCTACAAGATCATTGATTTATTCTTCCATATTATCTATTCTGTTTCCATTAGTTTCTCCAGATATTTTTTTACCTCCTCCATTGATCTTTTTATATCCTTCAGTTCCTTTATTTTCTTATTTAAAGTTTTAATTTCCATCTTCTGTTTATTGGTTGTTTCTCATAGTTTTCATGGTTTGTTTTTCCCTTTCTGAGGATGTTTCTTGTACATGTTTGATCTCTTTTTCTTAAGTTTTCTTTTTGTTGTTCTAGTTCTTCGATTTTCTTGATTTTGGCAAGTTTGAATATTTTATCTGATAAAATTCTTCAATGTCTGTGTTGCTGTGGTCTAGAGATTGGTTTTCTTTTTGTGGTATAATGTTCTCCTGAGAACTTGCTTGATCATATGTATTTTTATTTTTTCCATTGTTTGCTTTTGGGCTTACCATAGCAGGGACCTCCTGTTACTG
This sequence comes from Uropsilus gracilis, assembly GCA_004024945.1. NCBI lineage: Eukaryota > Metazoa > Chordata > Mammalia > Eulipotyphla > Talpidae > Uropsilus > Uropsilus gracilis. Next base: position 5,951 of record PVHY01033672.1, read on the forward strand.
GGGTAGGGGACTACCCCTTTTTAATTTTTGTGACTGAGGGTTCTCCTGCTTACACAGAAGCAGCTGCCCAGAGATTAGACCTTAGCAATAAGGGTAAACATAGAGGTTTATTTACAGAAAAGGAAAAAGCAAACTAAAAGAGTCTTATAGTCCACACCCTCACAAGTATCCCAAACAGAAAGGAATCCCACTTCTGCTCCTTAGGGAGCTGTGTGGGGTTTACCTCAGTACTAGTATACCTCAGTCCAAAATCACCAAGTTAAGTCGTTGTCCTTTGGGCCTCCATCATTCCAGTCAGCATCAGGTGAATTCCCCCAATACGAGGTTCAGCTCCGGTCTATCTGGGTTGCACACTAACTCACTACTTCATCAGGGTCACCTCTCCTCCACCTACACACAGCTCCTGACCCTTCAGGGCCCAAATGCTAAGAGAGTCCAAGAAGATTCTGCTTTTTGGGTCCTTTTCCTCCAGGAGCCAAAACCTCTGAGATCTCTGAACTTGCCTCCACTCTCCTTCCCAAAAGTTCATTTACCAGTCTCTGCTCCTTTCTTTTATTCCCCCTCTTCTAAACCAGAGTGCCAATTGCCCTTTACACATCCTCTTGGTGCTTCATTTTCTCTTCCCCACCTGGAATTTGCAACAAAGTAAAAGAAAGGCTTGCCCTTATCTGGTTTAGGCCATCTTTTACCTCTGTGTTTTTCAGAAACAGCTGATAGCAATACCTAAATTTTATGAACAAATACACTGCCCATATTGGGGTCATGGCTTCACTCCCACACATGGATTTTCTTCTCCCACTATTCTGGGTATTTACCACATGGTAAGTATAGTAGCTGGGACTTTTCCCAGATTAGCTCCTGGCATATGGTGTGGTGGTGGGCCTAGTTGTATGGAATGAGTTAAAGAGAGAGTTCTCCAGTTGATTCCTATGGGCATGGACCAGGGCATGCAACCCATAGTAATTTCTTAATGTCACCTTGTGGCCAGCCCATATTCATATTTCTCTGAATGTTTGATGGTTTCTTTATATGGCTGGTTTGTTTAAAAATGGATATACAAGTTTGATGTGCTTGATATTAATCTGTAGAGTAGATCCCTGGAAGATTTCACATGCAAAGGTGATTCTAAGAATGGATATCAGGTGGAACGTATAAAAAAATGTTGACTTGTGTTACTTTTTTTCCCCTGCATTATAAATTTCCATCTGTCACCCTATCAACTGTTTTTCCCCTTTTTCCTAATGAGCATCCTTTATTATCTGTATTGCAGAATGGTTATTTAATCAATGACAAATTACCATTTTTTTTTTTTCACAACCTCCTGCCCTGGAGATCTTTGACCATTTTTGTCCATATGCTGAAGAGCTGCACTGATATGAGTGATATGGAGGCTGACAAGATCCTGAAGTTTATGTCCTCTGTAATGAACCTGGCCTTCTTTTACACATCATTATTATTATTATTATTATTTTTAACACTAGGTCTCGCTATTTTTACCTGTGGAACTGCAGGCTTACGTTGCCCGGGGTACCACATACTCAAGCGATCACCAGCCTCAGCCTCCCAGGTAACTGGGATTACAAAGCACGCACCACCACGCCCAGCTATTTTTTGGAACTAGGTCTCGCTACGTTGGCCCAAATGGGACTCGAACCACGATCCCCGGTTCCGGCTGCTGCTTACAGGCATGCGCCACCATGCCCGGCCTTTTTTACACATTCTTGATGCTCATGACTGATCCTGTCAGACTGAGTAGCCAAATTCAGTTCTTCAGCAGAGCTGTCTCCCTCTTGGGGACCATAGGTGTTCTGAGGAAGAGGATGACTTGGAGTAGTACTCCTTGAGTATCTGCATTTTAGCATGCAGTGACTTGGTGGACTTGTTCCACCTCCTGGGGTTCACTGAAATATTGATGATCCTGGCTACCATCTTGTGAATGCCTGCACCTGCCCCCCAGGTAAAGTCCCCTACAGTCTCCCCCCCATATACAAACTTTGCCATTAGATGTAAAAGGGTTCAACTGCACTTTCTTTTTAAAAACTTTTAAAATTATTTATATTTATTTTTTGTGTGGGATCAATTGTACTTTCATCACAAGTGTGCAACAATTACAGATACTGTCATTATGTGACTTGTCATTATGTGACTTGCAGATCTTTTAACAATGAAGTCACTCAGTTTTTCTTTTTATGGAAAAATCAACAATTAGCTTTTATTTTTTATGTCTTTAAAATATTTTATTTTAGAATACAGCTATTGTTAATTTTATATGATTCTAATTTGCATGTGTTTTAATTATTGGGATTTAATTAAGTAAAATCAATCACCAAAAACAAGATTCAAATTTCACTTACCATGGTATTCAGCTGAGAACAATTCTGTGAAGTACCAAACTAGGTCATCATCAGTCCAGAACATTTATATGCAAAAGAATGAGACACTTTCTCCTTCCCCCAACTGCTAAGATGATTTTATGGTATAGTTTTTATGAATATAAAATATAATTTCAATTAATTTTCTGATGCTAAATTCTGTATTTTAGAACTAATGCTTAACTGGTTGCATTAATTACTCAGTGATCCTCAAACTTGCACCCTCTAAAGGGATTCGGTCATCCATGCACATAAAGGCAAAAGTGAACTAGGCTCTTAGTGTGAAAGAATTTGATATAATTATTATGTATGGAGAGAAAAGGGGAGAACAAAGAATATACTTTAGAGTTCCTCAGTAAAATTCTCAGTTACCAATCTTCTCATGGGCAAATATCAAGCCAAATGGAGGTTGACTCAAAGTAGGACCAAAGAAGCACAAAGTTTTTTTAACAAGTCTAAGGTACCTTCTGGTAAGGAACACAAGAAGGGGGTAAAATAAGTCCTAGAGAGCTGGGGCAAAAGGAATTAGAATTTAAAATGGCCAGGTATGGTGGCACATGCCTGTAAGCGGCAGCCTAGGAAACCACAGCCTGGGCCAGGGATCATGGTTTGTGTCCCGCTGGGGGCATGTAGGGAGACCTAGTCTTAAAAAAATAACTGGGCATGGTGGCACGCGACTGTAATCCCAGCTACCTGGAAAGCTGAGGCTGGGGATTGCTTGAGTCTGTGGTACCCTCATGGGCAACATGAGCCTGTGGTTCCACAGGCAAAAAAAGCAAGGCCTAGTCTCAAAAAAAAAAAAAAAGCATCAAATAATCGACCTTGAAATCAAGACCGTGGTTTCCATTGTCTCTGGAAAGGACAAGGAGAGCAGCTTCTTCGTATGTCTCTTACTCACGTGTCTCTTCCAGGGATTTCCATTTCCCTCACCTCTCAGTAACCAACAACCACCAATAATATGTTTCTCTGAGTTTCATACTTTCAGATTTTGCATACAAATGAGATGGTATAGTATTTATGTTTCTCTACGTGACTTACTTAACTAAGTATAGTGTCAACAACATCCATCCAAATAGCAGGATCTCTTTATATGTGTGTGTGACTAATACTTTACGGCGTATGTACTTGTATACAGCATTTGTGTGCATACGTATATGGAAAATGTTTCTATCACATGGTAGTTCTGTTTTTAAATTTTGAAGAAATTTCATAAAGCTTTCTGTAGTGTGTCTACCAATTTACGTTCCCACTAATAGTGCTACATGGGTTCCCATATCTACCCAGTATTTGCTGATTTGATTTTTTCTTATAGTCATGGTTAGTACCTTTTTATATATTTGCTGACCTTTCGTCTCTAATTCTTTGGATAAATACCAATACAAGTCCTCTGTTTCAATTGGATTCTTTGTGTTGCCTATAGAGTTGTATGCATTATTTATCTATTTTGGATATGAACAGACATGTTATAAATATTTCCTCCTATTCCAAAAAGGAATTTTTAACAGTTATTTCTTTTTTGTATGGAAGTTTTTAAGTTTGATTTAGCCACATCTGATTTTTTGTTGTCATTGTTGCTTATGCTTTTTGATAATCATATCTATGTGTTAGCTCTAAGACTGATGTAAGGTTTTTATCCTGTTTTCTTACAGTTTGATGATTTAGGTTCTTTTTTTTTTTTTTTTTTGAGACTAGGTCTCGCTTTTTTGTCCGTGGAACCGCAGGCTCTCGTTGCCCGAGGTACCATAGACTCAAGCAATCCCCAGCCTCAGCTTCCCAGGTAGCTGGGATTACAGGCGTGCGCCACCATGCCCAGCTATTTTTTTTTGGAACTAGGTTTCGCTACGGGCCCCAGGCGGGACTCGAACCGTGATCCCTAGCCCCAGCCGCTTCATAGGCTGAAGCTTACAGGCACGAGCCACCGTGCCCGGACTTTGATTTAGATTCGTAAAGTGTAATTACTAGAGTTCATAATAATTCTCATAGGTCGTCTAAGGTAGGGGTCCCACTTCATTCCTCTGCATCTAAATATCCAGTTTTCCCAGCACCTCATCTTTACCCATTTAGTCTTGGCTGTCTTCTCAAATTGTAACTGACCACATGTGTGGGTTTATTTCTGTTCATTACTTTATGGGTCTGGTTTTGTTTGTGTAAAATGTTGGAATGTTGATAGTTATTGCATTCAAGCTAACAATTAATTTGAGTTGAAGAAACTTTTTTTTTTTTTTTTTTTTGAGGCTAGGTCTCATTATTTTTGCCCATGGAACCGCAGGCTCATGTTGCCCAGGGTACCACAAACCCAAGCAATCCCCAGCCTCAGCTTCCCAGGTAGCTGGATGATAGGCGTACGCCACAATGCCCAGCTGTATTTTTTGGAACTAGGTCTTGCTACGAGCCCCAGGTGGGACTCAAACCACGATCCCTAGCCCCAGCCGTTTAATAGGCTGAAGCTTACAGGCACGAGCCATCATGCCCCGTCCTCAAAGAAACACTTTGAAACTAATTGGTAAGCTAAGTAGTGAATATCATTACACATACTTGTGTCTCCCCCCCATCTATTTGTGTCTTTTTTCCCATTTGTTTGTATCTTTATAATTTCTTCCATCAATTAAAAAGAAGTGTATAGTTTTTTTTTTTT
>PVHY01033673.1:0-10970 GCA_004024945.1 Uropsilus gracilis
AAGGAAGGGAGGGAGGGAGGGAGGGAGGGAGGGAGGGAGGGAGGGATTTATTAACTCACCACATCTTTATGTGCTCTGCCTAGCCTAGAGCTTCACTTTTTCAGTTTTTTACTCCATCCCTTGAATCATATCTGCAGACTCAGGATTCATAAACTTAAAGTTCATTAAGCTCATAAAACAGTCCGTAACTCATAAAATTATCATTTTGTGACATTTTACACATCATAGAAGGTATGCTATATTATGTAATCTTGAAAACAAACCCATAAAGTAACATTATCCCCATATTACTGATGAGGAAGTAATGTATCAGAAAACTAAATCATTTGCAGAAGGGAATATATTTGTCATTCATTCAATGATTTCACACATCCCTTGAGAATATCAGACTTTGTTACACTAGGTATTGGAGAAAGTTGAGGAGCTGGAGGAGGGGGAGCACAAAGACTAGTGGATTTCAGGCTCAATAACTGGAGAAAATGGTGTTTTTTGTAAGTAGAAAAGCATAAGGCCTGAGTGAGCTTTAGCATTTTTGGCAATGTAGCTACAGGCAGGCAGTCTGGGCAGTTTGTACACACCTCTTCCTCCCTCCCCACCATGGAGTTCAGAAAGTTGACAGCCTATTAGATGACTGTTAATTGCTACCCAGACCACCTGCAACTGTTCATAGGGATATTGGATTAGTCCACTAAAAGTTGATGGGTTTCAGCTGGCATTGGAAGCTCCTAATCAAGTTTCAAATTTCCATCTATTTCCAGGTTTTTTGGGGTTTTGTTTGTTTGTTTGTTTTGATTTTTTCAGATTTGTGAGCATTTGTTGGAAGGTGTGAGGGAGAGCCTGTTCTGATACTGATCAGCATAGGGGAAAATGACTAGCATGAGGACTGCACAAAGGATTTCATGGATCAAGTTTGAAGCATCACGTGTGGGTTTCCCTAGGACTTTGGGGCCATTATTGTTTAGGGCTGCAAAGGCAACATAAATTGCTTTTCTTTGAAAGCCATGTTACCTCTGGGCTTCAACTTCAAGAGGAATCACTATACCAGGTCTCCCAGATTTGAAAGTTGTTTCCAAGAGAGTGGCAAATTGCTCATTGATATTTTTTTCCTTTTTCTTTCCATCAACACTCTTTGCTTTCTGTTGGGGTGTGCTGTTTGGCACAAACACACAACACAACATTCATTGCATAGAACATGAAAAAGAATTGGGAAGTGAGGTAGAAATGGGTGAGCTAAGCCAGGCACAGTGGCGCGTGCCTGTAAGCTTCAGCCTATGAAGTGACTAGGGCTAGGTATCGAGGTTCAAGTCCCGCTTGTGGCAACTTAGCAAGACCTAGTCCCAAAAAGTAGTTGGGTGTACTGGTGCATGCCTGTAATCCCAGCTACCTGGGAAGCTGAGGCTGAGGATTGCTTAAGTCTGTGGTACCCCGGGCAATGTGAGCCTGCAGTTCCACAGGCAAGAAAGCGAGACTTAGTGTCCAAAAAAAAAAAAATGGGTGAGCCACAGTTCTTACACCAGCATTTAGCTTACTCATAAAGGGTAGATTCTTCCATATGTGTATGTATCTAAAAGGGAAAAGCCTACCTCTTTAAAACACTAAAAGAAAAAAAAAATATGGAGCCCTGATCTGCCAAATCAAAGACTGTGATTCCTAGACTAAAATGACACCAAAGAAACCTCCCTCCCATTGATTCACAACACATCCTGTTTCCTGTTGGGATCTACTAAATGAACTCATTAGCTTCCTCCATTAGAACCAGTTGGCCAGAATGATGCTTCCAGATAAGAACCAACAGCTGCAGCAAAAATAGCTTCTTTCATGACCTTAAGCTCTGTTGGTTATCCCAATCAGCATTATTATTGATGCCTCAGTAGCTAAAGGGAGACAAGGAACTAATAGAACAATGGTGGCTAATGAAAAACCACTTCTATCATTGGGAAAGAAACTGAAATCCAAATATGGTATAAAAGCTTCCTTTCTGTATGTGAAGAGCAGAACTACTGGACTTGACTTCCCTCTATAACTTGCCATATGGCAGGAAACTGGGCAGTTTTAAGTTTTACTCTGCCTTTTACTTAGCAACATATTACTTCATAAAGAGGCCCTACTAGCATTGGGCCTATCTGTCAAGGTCTCTCACAGCACTGAAAGAAAAGCTTGGTGAGTTGCAATGAACAGAAGTCCAGGCAGTTTAATAGAAATAAAAAAGAACTCCATAAGGACCCATTTTGAAACTGCAAAGCAGAATTATTCTGGAAAGAGTTTGCCTTTTGAAACAACTCATTTCTTCTTCTGCTACATCCTTTGCTGGCAATTGACCTTTAAGATCTCTTCTAATTTGAGATTTTGTAAATCAATGGATAAATTGGTAACTGAGAGTTTGGAGAGTATGAGGGGAGAAAACAGCACTGGAAATTCCACTGCCCAATATAAGAGTTATGAAGTTTATGGAGATTCTAATCATTTTTCCAGTATATCAAATTCAGATTAGGCAATGCAAAGTTGTCAGATTTAATAATAATAATAATAAAAAATAGTGGCGATAACTACCACTATTAAGATCTAGTTACATAATAGCTTTGGGTCACACATTTCAGACCTGAGAGCTGAGAGAGAGATCATGGAAAACAGAGAATCTACCTTCTTTATTTAAAGGCTAAGAAAACTGAGGCCAACAGAATACTAATTTGGAAGACAAAGATTTTCTTTTCTTTCTTTTTTTTTTTTTAGAGACTAGGTTTCACTATGTTGCCCTGGGTTGTCTCAAACCTGCGGACTCAAGTGATCCCCAGCCTCAGCCTCCCAGGTATTTGGGATTACAAGCACACACCACCATGTCCAGCTTGGAAAACAGTAATTATATTATGGAAAAAATGGAAACTCATACAAATGTATGAGTAGTATAAATAAAACAAAGCAAGCATGTATAGTGTACTGTGGTTGTACTAGTACAAAAGGAATAAAATTAATGTAATTTGCATACCTAGATCAATAAAATAAACTTAATCTAGAGAATGGAAACTTAACTGTTCAGATTCTTAGTTGTCTTACACCAACCATTTAAAGTATAACCTATGAAACACATGAGTCCAGGATAAGAATTAACTATGGGTTTCATTTATTTATTATACAATATTTATATAAGGGACACTAACAGGTGACTAATGTTCCTGATTTCAGAAGCCTCAACTCCATTGACTTGTTTGAAACAGACATAGAATGACATAATTGACCAACTGTTGTGCACATCTTAATGACAAGTTGGTTTCTAGAAAGCTTTCTATTTGGAAGTATGAAGATTTGAAATAAATTTCCTTTTGACACATACGAAGAAAGTGACACTTCTTGTCACACTCTAGCTTCTGTCCCTAATTCCTAAGCAGTAGCCCCTCCAGGATAAATGTGATATCCCCTTCCCCGAAGTAGACTGTAATTCAGGGGAACATAGGCTGAAAAAGAGTGTGAAAAATCAAAGCTACAGCCTTAGTCTTAGAGCTTTGTTCACCAAAAGGAATAAATGCTCTGTTGATTGTCACTAACATTTCTCAAAAGTTATTCTTTTCTTTTTATGGCATCTCTGTACCTTTTGTGTGTGTGTGTGTGTGTGTGTGTGTGTGTGTGTGTGTGTGTGTGTGTTTTAGTATTTACTCTTTTTAAAATCTTTTCATTTTTTGGAAAGATTTTTAAAGGAATCTTTTAAAATTACAGTTAAATAAATAAGCAATTCCACACCTAGGAATCTACCCAAGAAACACAAAAACACCAATTGGAAAGGAAACCTGCATGCCTATGTTTATTGTCGCACAATTTAGACTAGCTAAGATATGGAAACAACCCAAATGTTCCCAAAACAGATGAATGAATCAAGAAGATAAGGTATAAATACATAATGGAATGCTTCTCAGTGATCAAAAAAGATAAACCCATGCCATTTGTGACAACATGGATGGAGGTGGAAGGGATTATTCTAAACAAAATAAGTCAGAAGGAAAAAGATAAATATTGGAGTATCTCGCTTATTTGTGGGATATTAAAATAAAATCCAACAAAGGGTCAGGAAAAAGACAAAACTTGCATACTAATCATAGATCTGAGGCATATAGCAGGGAAGAAAGAGGAGTCAAAGCAGGGGAGAGGAGAGAACAATGGACTGTGTACAAAATGGTGGAGCACTTTACTAGTGCTATGATAGGGGAGAACTGCACCTTGGGGAGAAATCAAATATTGTCTAAAAATTAACAATAATGTAAGAAAATAAATACATTAATTAGTTTATTCAATTGTGGCAAAGTGTAGATATTGCTATCATTTTAGCCATTTGCAAGTGTACAGTTTCTGTGGTACCAAGCATATCATATTTTCACTATTATATAATTATCAACAGCATCAATCTCTACAAATTTTTTATCTTCCCTAACAGAAACTTTGTGTCCGTTAAACAGAAACTCCAATTGTTGCTTGAAGACAACCATTCTACTTTCTATGCCTAGGAATTTGACTATTGCAGGTACCTCAGTCAGTAGCAGAGTCATATAATATCTGTCCTTTTGTGACCAATTTATTTCACATAGCATAACATTTTCAAAGTTCCTCTATGTTGTAGCATGAGCCAGAATAACCTTCCTTTTTAAGGTCTAATGACATTCCTTTGTATGTATATACCATATTTAGTTCATCCATTCATTGCATTAGTCTGTAAATTTTTAAAACCTGATCTTAACTTTATAGGATTTTCAGCAAACAGCTCATAAAATCAATATAGTTAGTACCTAAAAAAATATTGATTTTTTAATTCTTAAATCTCAGAGAATCAGGGCTTTAACAAAGACCAAGTCTAGCTTGATCTTGCCTGGAAAACCAAATTAAATGGCCACAAGGAATTAAAATTTTTTATAGTCCAAGTGGTAGCACTGATTCATTGATGGCAAGTGATACACTATAATTCAAAATTCAATTTGACTTTTGCTTGTTGGTTAGAAGCAAAGTAAATAATGACAAATTTCTTTCACAAATACCTTGCTTGAGCACATTCTTTACACTTATTGCATTCCACCACTTCCAGAAACTGTTTATCTAAATCATTCATCACTCACTGTGCATGACATTATTTCATTCTTCCTATGGCATTTTCAGGATGTAGTTATCACACAGCCATTGTGTAGCTATTGTTCTAACATCTGCTTACCCACCTTCCCTAACCTCACTTCAAATTTTGGTAAAGAATGTAAACATATAGATGTCTGTTGTTGCCCTTAACCCTTACATGCATGGTAAAGGTGCTTATGAACAATTCCAGAGCTGAAACTCACTACACTAGTTTGACTGGAAAAGAAATCACTCAGATTTATGTCAAGGAGCACTTACTCTTTCCTTTTATGCATATAAATGATAGCAGAATTGTATTTTCAAAACTCCAACTCCATATTTACAAACAATTCACTGATAATATTTTCTTTATCTTTTTCTTTTTTTTAAAGAGTATAAACCATTTACCCATTTACTTTTTTTTTTTTTTTTAGACTAGGTCTTGATTTGTTGCCTGGGGAACCGCAAGCTCATGTTGTCCAGGGTACCACAGACTCAAGCGATCCCCAGCCTTAGTCTTCCAGGTAACTAGGATTACAGGCATGTACCACCATGCCCAGCTATTTTTTGAGACTAGGTCTCACTATGTTGACCCGAGTGGGTCCTGAAATACTTTATTTTTCTAAAGGCAGCACAATACAGCTCAACAGAAAGTCTTTCTGGGCTTTCCAATTTAAAAAAATGTAATATTTCCATGTCTCTGTATTTATAAGTTCTCATGATGACTCAAAGCAGATATGATGTAAATAAAAACCGATTTGAACTCTGGCAAGTCTACCCTTTTAAATCCAATGACTTAGTTGTCATCCTCAAAATATCAAGAGCTAAGAGTTTACAGAATCACTGGAGAGGAGATCATGAGGCTGGGTTCTCTCGCCAAATTTCCTCAACATGAACAGTGAAAGCCTGTTCATAGACTTGCTAAATAAACCTATAATATAAATTGAATGTATAAATGCTAACTATTGTCTGAATGAAGCTGAGATCACATTTTATGAAAATGCTGTGCATCATAATTAAGAGTTTGAAGAAAACAACTTTCATACTGCTATACTGCTGTTTATTTAAAAAATAAAGATTAGACTATTGTTTTGAGATCTGATAGCATATTGAACTGTGAAAGGTGAGCCTTGATTGAATCCTGTGCACAAAGAACAGGCAATATATTCAGTATCATTAATCATTTCTTTTGCTAGTCTTTGTCATACTTTCTTTTTGTATCCATACAGATACAAGTTGGCAAATTCATAGGATATTTGCATGTTGACATTTGGGCAGCAAAGTGAAAAATGAAAAGAATTTTGCAGAAAATGTCAGCAACGCAAAACATAGTGACATTCTGTAAAACTGGGCTAAGCATTATTAGAAAAAAAAAAAACCTACGGCTCAGAGGAGGCTCAGAGGAGTTGGACACTAGGCTCAGAGGAGTTGGACACTAGATTTTAAATGGAAGACGAAAGTTAAAATTATAGATTAAAAAGCTGACCATCTAAAGTTAATGTACTAGACTAGGCCACACCATTGGCTAGATGAAAGAACTGGATTCTCATGGAATTGATTTTGCAGTTTATACATGGGACAACTTGGAAAATGTGTGTGCATGCATATGTGAGTATTTTTATGGGTAGGTGGTAGTGAACTTGGGTTTGCCAGATGGAGTCTCATGATTTTATAGATGTGAGGTTCCAGAAGTGGTTTAGCTCTGTGTGAAAACTAATGACTCTGAAGCAAATTATCTAATCAATATTCTATTATCCAATAGCCATTTACTTACATTGGGTAGAAAGCTGCAATTTCTCCTGTGTTAGTCACGCCCTCGGTATGTTTAATGATAAACTCTCTGCCAAATGGAGTTTAGGTAGAAACAGGCCTTTTCCTTCCTGCAGATTCAAAGTAAAATTCCCTGGAAAGATCTGGGTCAAAGGAAAAAAGGATATTGGCAAGTCTACATAGTGAAAATAAACCCTGTCATTTTGGATAAATAATTACCCAGAGTGGTCTTGATCATGATCACTGATACAACACTTTATAGACTTTTCAAATTACCTTTTGACTTTATCGTATTTACTTCTCATAGTGACGCAACAAATAACTGGGAACATCATCATTGACATCAGTCATCAGTCATTTTAGAAATTGCTGAAATGATTTCTCCAGCTGCAGATAGGAATGAATAATGGGTTTTGAACTGGAATTGGGGTTTTCTGAGTCCTATAATTGTGTTCATTCCACCATTTCAGATGGCCAACAGATCTCTACAAAGATAAGCCTAACCTGGTTCCAGTAGCCCACTGTCGATCTGCAGCTGTGTCATTCTCTCTCGTTCATCCATTGCTCTGCACCCAGCTCTTTACACTGGGCATTTGCCAGTCACTCACTGTGAATAGTTTGTATGTTGCAATTGAGGAATAGACTGATAAATTCAAAGTTGTTGGCTTTCCTTCAAGACTTCTGAATTTGTCATCAAGGAGAAGCTATCTCCTCCCCTCATCTCTCTTCATCTCAAAGTCTAATCATTTCTCAGCTCCTTCTCAGGTGTGTTCTCAAGTCAACACCACCCCAAATGTTTCTATGGAGCAAACGCAGCCATCTGATTCTGTGTCTAATCTGTTTTGTTCCTTTTCTGAGTGAATTCAGGGGTCTTTTTTTATTTGCTAATTATCCAGGTCTGGCAAACTACAGCTGTGATTAATTGCAACTGGCTTCTTGAGATGAAATTCCAGTAGGTTCATGAGAAACAACTGTGAAGTCTTGTTGGAATTTTTGTAAAGATTATCTTAAGGGTCCCAGAAATAGCTTTGTTTTGTAATAGTGGCTCAGTGATTAAAATGTCCTTACTTGAAGGTCAAATGCATTTTAAAAATTGGATCCCCCCCTTAAATCAATTAGACTTCAAAAAACTTATTAAAATAATTGTGTCCTCCTACTGTGTGTACATGGGCCCTTCACCATAATTATCAGTATAACTTTGAGAATGACAGAAGATGACTCATGCAAAAGTATGTGGTGGTTGATATAACAAGTAAAACTCACCACCAGTGACGCAGCATTTACTGATTCTTCCCCTTTATGACAAAATTAATTTCTTACCCTCACATCATCCCCTTTTTCTTTCCCCTATCTCCCTTTTGTAAGCTTCCAATCCATCTATCTATTCTACACATTGTCTCTCTTTAGACTGGGCTTCATAAATAATAAACAATGGAAAAATATTTAGGACAGTTAGAAAAGAAGGAAAAATACAGTAATGCTTCCACTGCTGAAGCAGTTATTTTCATATTTATGTACTTTGCCCTAGTATTGTTCTGAAAACAACCATATCTTTATTAAGTCATAAACATACTACAAGACACTTTATATTCTGCATTTTTCACATAAAATATACTACAAATATGTTGCTATGGTTTTTGTAATTATCATTTTAATGGCCATACTCCATTGGGTTGATGTATCATAATTTACTAAACTCTTTTGTAAGTCATTGCAATTGTTTCCAATTTTTTATTGTTGTAAATAATGCTGCAGAGAATATCTTTATGAATAAGGACTGTGTCTATTTTAGATGTTTTTACTTAGGTTGAATTAACATTCCTTGGGTCTCTCATGCTCTAAAAATTAAACAGTTGTTTGCAGCCTTCAACTCTAGAGGGACCAGGCATGTAATTTAAACAAATGAACCATAATTATGAATTTGGGTTGGAATTCCCTATTTGGCAAGTAATCTTGAAGTGAGTCAATAAAAATGGTGAAAGGATCAGCTCTTACCTCTGACTACATTCTCCAAAGCTCCTAACACAACTCCCAATATTGTTACCTCCAACTCTCTGTCCATCTTCCATCAGTAAGTCAACATTATCATGTTGGAGACAACAGGTCAAAATCCCCACATAATCAAACTGTGGCTTAAGTTAGTTTCGGCTCTCCCAGAAATGGAATCTTAAACCAGCCAACCAGGAATCACCTGATCAGCATTCATTAGGTAATCTGCCTGATAAACACTATAGGCCAAGTCACCTTGTAATAAACAACCCACTTTTTTTTTTTTTGGTCTAATATAACTTCCTCGTTCTTACTCCCTTCTCCTATAAATGGTCTTCAATTTGTACAGCTCCTTAGAACATCTTTCTCTCTGCTGAACTGGAAGCTGTCTGATTATGAGTCATTGAATAAAGCCAATAATCTCTTTAAATTTTACTCATTTGAATTTTTTTTTAACACTGGTTTAGGTGCTTTGATAAATGACTAACAGAACAGTCACAATTTCACAAAACTTTAAACCATTTGCTGAACTCTTCAAGTCATTACACTCTTACTCAAATGATTGAATTGTCCACATTAAGTGTGACACTAAGAAAAGAAAAGGAGGTGCAGAAGATGCTACCAGAATGGTCTCAGTAAATTCATGGAGAAAATACAGGTTGAGATAAAATGTGAGATAAACTGGTGGTTGGTTTTAAATAGAATGAAAATATTTAATTCTAATATTTAGCAAACTTCTCAGTGCCATTTATCTGGAATCTTAAAATTTTGGGATTTTATTTATTCCTTTAACCAAAGTTTAGTTTCCCATGTTAAAAAGTGCCAAATAATCACCATTTATACAGTGAGAATCTTTATAATTTTATATCTTTGCTTAAATTTGAAAGCTAATTTTATCGCAAACTGGGAGGGTCTCAATTGGATCAGAGAAAAATTCCCTGCTTCCTTAGACATTTAAAATCTATTTTAAAAAAATCAGCAAATAAAGAAAACCAGTAAGGGCAGGAAGAGATGGAATATCATAAACCCTCCCTGTGAAAAGATCTAATCTTCCAACAGGTTCTTCAAGATGCAACTTTTACTTTCTACAGTTACCAGAGAATAGGAATATCTGTCTAATAAATTCAGGCTCCTGAATGAAGCCTGATAGTTTTATAAAGTAATTTAAAATTTACTTGAAAGCCTGCAATCTAATCAATAATACCAGAGACCTCACTCAAATGAGACAATTAACAAAGATCATCAATTTCCTGCCTAACAAAGAATGACAATTTCCTTTAGCCCTTAGATTTTCATTCATGTGGATTTTCTCTTTAAATAGCATTGAAGGTTTCAAGTATTTTCTCTAAAAATGCTAATGTCTTTCCTTTCAATCTTTTCTCTTTCTGCTTAAGGTTTTTAATACTTTCTGCCTGCAAGTTTAATTATTTAATTTCTTCACTGTATTATTTAAAGAAAAGACCGTTTTCAGGATGCAGTATGCATGAAGCATGACTCCATGCAAAATTGAAGAAAACTATGTAATACTCACTACAGCAGATCATTTAGTACTGAATACTTTGCAGGTTCTAATCATCTTTTATCTTAATGTAGCCTCCTGCAAATATGAACTAAATGATAATTTTACTTACTATGTCAGATAAATATCAATGAAGAAAAGATCTTCAGGGGCTTGAATGAAAATGTGTGAATTATTATTTTCTCTTAAAAGCATTTAGAAATGGGTCAAAATAAAGAAAAGACTAGACATGCTTATCGCAGCATTTATATTAGGGTTTTCTTTGAATCCTCCTCCTAACATAAAAATAAAATAGAATAGCAGCACTAGAACACATGTACAATATGTAAAGATGCATGATTCTCTTATTTTTATGGTAAATTCTTCAACCAAAATTTTACTTAAAGGCAGTAACAGAGGTACTTACAAAATAAAAAGTTTTTTTTCCAGATTGAGTCAATATAACTTTATTATAGAAAACAGAAAAATAAATAAAAACATTCCTTAACATCTTCACATACCTCTAACTTCTAACCAGTATTGTAGCGCATTTTTAAAAATCTTCTCTTCTTTCCCCTCTCTTCTTTCACTCTTGCTAACATGAATACATATATGTGTGTGTATATAT
>PVHY01033674.1:0-10979 GCA_004024945.1 Uropsilus gracilis
GAGTGAGATGGCTTAGCTACGGCAGCTAAGGATCGACTGGAAGTAATGGACCAGATGATCGTGTATTGAACAAAGAAAGGGGTATTTACAAGGAACAGAGCACAATTCAACATGAAATTTAAAGGAAGGCATATGGTGAGGCTGTGATAAAATTGGTTAACAGCTTAACATATTGGTTTTTGTGAGGTAATTGGGGGCAGAGGGATCACAAATTGGTCACTATCTCTTAAAGGAATGTTTCTTTATGTAAACATTGGAGGGATGGTGACACTATCACTCTTTAGAGGTATTTCTGCCCATACTGTTTTTCATTCTGGGGACAGATCAGGTAGTAAAATGAGATGTTTTTCATTTTACAGCATGAGCCCAGTTTGGTTTGTGATCGTGCCCAAGATTCTCCCACTAAATGTTTTTCTTTTGCTGAGTAAAATATCTCATTGAACACAGGACGTCATGGTATCCTAAACCCTGTCTGCAGGGCTTTTCCAGAGATTACTTTTCTTCATTACACGAATGATATACTTATAGCCAGGCCCAGTGAGCCCCTACTGCTATCTGCCTTTTCTCAAGCCAAAGCCAGCCTGGAAACCTTTGGCCTTGTGATTGCTCTTGATAAAATCCAAACTATGGCCCCCTATCAGTACCTGGGGTATCGGCTGGAACCACAAACAAGACACAAAAAATTCAGTTAGGAGGGATGCACTGCTTACTTTAAATGATTTTCAGTAGCTGTTAGGAGATGTAAATTGGATCAGGCCATCCCTTTGCTTAACAACAGCTGATCTAAAACCATTGTTTCATGTCTGTGGGGTTCCAGTGATCCTACCTCCCCACATTCACTTACCCCAGAGGTGTGGATAGGGCCATTGAAAATGAACAGTTAGGATAATTTGATTATTCCTGCCCATTAGAGGCATATATCTGCTGCACTCCTTTTGCCCCTACTGGTGTTCTTTGGCAGGATGCCCCTTTGTGGTGGGTACGTTTATCTTTCACCCTTCACGTTCCTTGATTACTTACCCAGAATTAGTAGCCCAACTTATTATCAATCTGTGAAAGGAAGCCAGACAAATGTTTGCCAGGGATCCAGATTATATAGGCACCCCCTATACTAAATCACAAATTTCTTGGTTATTGTAGTCTGATGACTCCTGGGCCTGTGCTCTGGCCAATTTTTCAGGCCAAAGAGATGTTCTTTTCCTCCATTTAAATGGTTACATTTTTGTTCAATGCATTCACTTATCATTCCAAAGGTTACTGCCTCTGCCCCCATCCCTAACGCCCATTTGGTTTTTACAGACAGTTCTGCCATTTTCACATAAGTTATGCTAAAGGCCAAATTCCTCTCAATTTTGCCTGAAGACAATGTTTTCCTAAGAAGTGTTAGAAATCATGAAACTATATTTCCGGAGCAAACACTGACTGGTATTATTCGACTCCATTTACTGTATACTATACACAGAGTTCTTAGCTTTACAGCAAAGTACAGAGTAGATACATGAGAAACTTAGGAGTTTCTGTGGGGGTCTGTTGCTTTTCAATTGCATTTACCAGAGGTCACATCTAAGTATGCTTAAAGACTGAAAACCTTAGGCTGTTGCCTGAAGACAATGTTTTCCTAAGAAGTGTTGGACATCATTAAATTAACTTAAGGAAAAAACACTGAATGGTATCTTACTCTACTCCAGGAAATATATAATATCTTAAGAGAGCTTAGCTTTATTGAAAAGTGCAGAGGTGAAACCCTGGAAAATAAGGAGCTGATTTGGAGCCTGTGGGTTGCCAAGTGCATTTTTATTGAATTCACACCTAACCAAGCTTAAAGCCCAAAATCCTCACTATTTGGCTGAAGACAATGTTTTCCATAGATGTGTTAGAGATCATGAAAATAAATTTCTGGATAAACCCTGAATGGTAGCTTATTCCTCTTCAGGAACTGCACACTATGCGCAGAGATCTTAGCTTTACAGCAAAGTACAGAGAGGAAACACAAGAATATAAGGAGTTGACTTGGAGTGTTGGCTTTCAAGTGCTTTTTGCTGAATTCACAAATAAGTAAGCCTAAAGGTCAAAATCTTGACAATATTGCGTGAAGACAATGTGTCACAAGAAGTGTTAGAAATCATGAAACTAACATCTTGAATAAAGACTGAATGTTATTTTATTCCTCTCCAGGAACTGTATACTGTACACAGAGTTCTTCACTTTACAGCAAATTACTGAGTGGAAACATTATGATCTAAGGAGCTTAATTGGAGTCTTACGATTTTCAAGATGTTTTCACTGAATTCACATTTAAGGAAACTGGAAAGCTAAAATACTTGTACAGAGTAGAAACACTAGGAAATAATGGCTGATTTGGCTTCTGTAGGGTTTGAAGTGCATTTTAGCTGAATTCACATCTAAGTAAGCTTACAGACGAAAATCTTCAGATTTTGCTTGAAGAAAATGGTTTCAAAAGAAGTGTTAGAAATCATATAACAAAATTTCTGGAACAAACAATGAATAGTATCTTAGTCTACTATAGTAACTGTATACTGTACACAAAGATCTTAAATCTTTGTGCACTAGTAGAAACAAGAGGAACTCAGGAGCTCCTTGGAGTCTGTTGGTTTCCAAGTGTGTTTTAGCTGAAATCACAACTCGGTAAGTTTAAAGGCTGAAAACCTTAGGATATTGCCTGAAGACAATGTTTTCCTAAGAAGTGTTTGAAATCCTGAAAGTAAAGTCTAGAACAAACATGAATGATATCTTCTTCTACTCCATTGTATGTATACTATACGTAGATTACTTACTATACTATAAGTACAGAGCAGAAACACCAGGAACTATGCAGCTGATTAGGAGTTTGTTTTCAAGAGCCTTTTTATTCTCTGTGTTTGAGACTTTGCCAACATTCTAACCTTCTTTGTCACTCAGAGATTAATGTCAGATTTGAGTGTGTACATCGAGACTAATGAGCTGAAGATTGTAAAGAAAGGGGCATGGTCAACTTGTGGGTACTCAGGCATGACCTTGGAACCCCTTTCTCCCTCGCATCTGCCATCTCCTTGGTCTTCTACGAGGATCTCGCCTGGGCCACCGTGGCAGCCTCCTGGCTGGTCTGCCTGACTCCCATGTTGCCCTCTAACAGAAGCTCTGCATTGGCTTTTGAAGGTGCAGAACAGACTGGGCCACTCCTTTGTGATACCCACCCCCATCTCCCCAGACTTGCAGGCAAAGCCTGATGGCTGCCTGGTTTAAGCCTTCAGTTAGAATAATGCAAACTTGACTTTCAAGCTTCTGCCCTTGGCCCTGCAAAATCCAAACTAGTGACCTCTTCAGCCCTACTCCTCCTTCCTCATTTGCACCCCTCCTTTAGCCCACCCCCAGAATTTTATACCTTTTGATGCCACAGGCTACCATGCCTCCATTCCTCTCTGCACAAGAATTCTTGGCAATTCTCTCTGCCAAGAATTCTCCTCCCTTCCTTTGTGCTGCAATACCTAGTTTTCCTAAAAAACTCGGTCCAAGCAATCCTTCTCTGGGCTCCAGCTCCTTTCTGCATAAGAAGAGACCTTTCTACCTTGACTTCAAGGCTGTATGTCCTGTTGCACCTTAACTTCCACTTTACCTCCTCTTACCTCTGAGGCTTCTGGAAATCAGAAACTAGTTCTTAATATCTTCTGTAGATTCATCGTGACACCCCGCCCTTGTGCAAGCCCTTTCTAATGGACGACCTCCCTCTGTAGATGTGCAAATACCACTTGCTGCTGGTCTGCAGGTGGCTCTGCACTGCACTGCCAGAGCCAGAGGCTCCAGTTACTGTGGCATTTCCAGGAGGCAGGTTATCAGGCCCCTCCCTTCCCTCATGATTGCTCCCCTGTGCCTGCTGTACTCACCATACATCCATTCATCCTTTTCCCATTCTTACTTATTCCACTTTTATCCATTCATCTGTGACTGATTTATCAAATGCTGCCTTTAGGCCAAGCATTAGGCCCCTTGGCTGCTCCACAGCCATACAATGTACTCCCAAGAGTAAGGCAATGATAAGGACTGTCTGAAAACTGCCCTTTCATGTCCTGGTGTGGAATTGGTTCACTAGGGCCTGTACTCAGAAGTTGCTGGAAAACTGACCAAAGGGAGAAACCAGATGGGCTACTCCTTCCAGTCTTAGAAAAGCCCTCTGAGGTCACCTCGCACCCAAACTGTCTTTCCCTGCCTCTCTCTGAGCAGGAACACCAGTATCCACCAGACTCAGTGTGTCCATCAGACATCACCCACTCTGTAAGAACTGGGTCTGCTGAGAGATACCCATAGGTGATCTCATCCTAATCAAGTCCCCACATGCCCATGGCTCTTGCAAAGGCACAGTGAACAGAAGCTCGCTGATGGGTCCTTTTCCTTTCAGAGTCAGGACACTCTCAGATGTGTACATCCTCATAGTGGTGAGACAGTTGTCCCTTTTCAGCCTCCTCTTTCCTGTTCTGTTCCATACATGGTACCTTCAATTGAGACTCATAAAACTTTCTACCTCAGAACGGACACTGATGATTTGTGACCCGAGAGGGTGAAGACCCTTCACAGAGCCTCAAAAAGTAGGTGAGGAGGGGCTTCCCCCCCTAACCTGCCTTCATTCAGAGCCGAGGTTCCCTGCTAGGCAGTACTAACTTGACCTTTGTCTAACAGAGGCTAATCTGCCAGCAAGGAAATCTTTAAAATTTTTTTCTTTTTATTAATTTTTTTTCTTCATTGTAATGTAGCCCTCCTTGCAAATAAGTCTTGATTCATACATTCTTTCATTGGAACTTCCTTCCTCCTAGAGTTGTTTGCTAAAGTTTTAATATCAAATAACTTGTTAACTCTTAGATGCATGCACATTAGGACCACAGAACATTTGATACATAACCACATCTCTGGCTCAGTTCTGCGTCTGCAAAGATAAACCACTGATTTCATAGGGATTTGAAGTTTGACTTTTAAATGGGTTCTTGTAATATGAACCTAGATAAATGGAAGGGTGGAGACAATGCCCTATAAGGTCTTGCTATTATTATCATGACCATCATCATTATTTTTCTTGTTGCCCTCATATTGTTACTACCCAGTAGCTTGTCCGATTGCTCCTTCTTTTTTTTGTAGTTTTGATTGCTGGCATTGGAAACGTTTCTCCTGGCCAAAGTTTGTACACCAATTTTTTTGATGGAGATAGGGCCGGGCAGATGGTTGGTCCAGTTCGTCGTGGGCCACTGCCCATCTCTGTGGCTTTCCTCACCCACTAAATTGGTACTAACTTTATGAATTGTTTTTCTGGTATTGGCATAGAAAACTGCAATTAATTTTTCTCGACTTATTTATTAATTTCAATTTCAGTAGAGAGTGAGGAGAAAAGCAGATATAGCTCAAGGTTGAAGTAGAGTACAAAGTGAAGAGATTAGGATTTGGGAGATGTTTCCTCTGTCTTTCTCTCTGATTCTGATGATCCTACATGCCCAACCCCCTAAAAACATTCATTTTTAATTAGTATGTGACTCCCAGAGAAGAAATCTGCTGTTGGGGGGAGGGAGGAGATGCTGGGGTTGAGGGCATAACTCACAGGGACATGGCCTAGGATAGTGAGTCAGTTGAGGCTACACCCAGGGTTCTGTGAGTAGTGGCTGCCAGCTGAGCACAGTTGCTTCAGGATTGCCAGAGGGGCTGTGAATCAACTACAGGAACTACCAGCATTGAAGTGGGAGTGAAGCTGGGACACTTTATGGGCAGTGCTATTCATTGAAATGATAGGGGGACCTAGCTCTGGGTGTCATTGTCTCTTGCTTTAGCAATGCAAATGTTAAAGCTTATTTTGAATTAACATAAATATTTTGGATTTAAAACAAACATGGGCTAATGAAGCCAGGACCCTGTATGGGCAGTGCTATACATTGAAATGATAGGGGGTTCCTAGCTCTGGGTGTCATTGTCTCTTGCTTTAGGAATGCAAATGTTAAGAAGCACAAGTTAAACTTGAGAATGTTCTTGATTAAAATATCCTTTCAGAAAGATGCTAGGTTATGTGATAACACAGGAGCTGTTCATGGAAGGCGGGAAAACAGAAATGAGAAAATATATAAAGGGAGTTGAAACAAACACAAGGATTTAACCTTTTTTGTTCAGGGACTGTTATAGTCTAAAATTGTTAAGAAATTATTGCCCAAAGCTTAGCAGTCAAGCATGCAAAACATGCCAAGTCTGAAGCCATAAATAGGGAACAAACAGACTCAGGAAACTAAAGCCCAGGACAAAATAATGCCCCCTATACCAGGTGGTTATCTGGTGTTTGCCTAAAGGTCTTAACTATGTCAAAAGATCTGTGTGAGAATTTCCCAAAGCTGCCTGTAAAAGTATAAAAATCCTGCTCTCCTGAGAGTCGGGGTCCTTCCCTCCAAGGTACTGCCACTGCATTGGTGAGTGCCGGGGATGGATCCCAGATTGAACTGGAAATAAAGGCCGTTTGTTCTTGCATCTGTCATGATCTTGTGTTTTATGTGAAGCTAAAAGGATCCTGAAATGTAACATTTTTGGGGCTCACCCTGGATCCTCCAAGGCTTCACGGGACACAACCTCACGGACAGAAAAGCCTATAGGGCCCTTTTTCTTTCTTTCTTTTTTTTTTCTCTTTTGTCTTTCTGGGCATTCTGATGTGGAATCCAGACTGGACCTTTGTGGGAAAGCTGGAAGGTTTTCTGAACAAGGATCCCAGTGAGCCTCAGGGCTCCTTGGATCCAGGAGACATCCCGGACGGCCCTCCAGAGGACTGTCTTGTTCTCTTGGAGAAAGTGTCTCTGATGAGGAATCCAGAGACTGGCCTGACATGGAATCCAGGCCCGATTTAGGTATTAATTTCCTCTTTGCTGGTTAACTGCTCTGAACTGCAAGTATACAGCTTCAGCCAGATAAGTGGACAGCTCATGTAGACCCTATAAACCTGCTCAGAGTTAAGCTCACCTGCTCCAACTACAATGATGCCAGGCCAGACCTTCCTTCTCCATCTGCACCTCCTGGTGATGGCTGTACAGGGCAATCAGTACATACTCCTGCTTAAGTCACCTGGCAGCTGATTGATGGACTGTCCTCCTAGGTCCTAAACCAGACCTCTAATGTACAGCCACCCTCAACATGGTGACCAAACTTATACTTCTGTTTTAGAGACGTTAGTTCGGCGTATACAGCAGCTCCAGCATTGCAGGTATGCCAGTATGTGTTCTACGCTTGTCCTTCTACACATAATTTTTGGGAGTGTGGGGGGGATGGAAAGCGGTTACTGTGCTAAACAGAGTTGTGACACCTCTACTGATGGTGACTGCAGATGGCCAGTCTCCAAACCCAACCTTGTGTCTTTCGCATTTGCCACCACTTATATGCGAGAGCCCTATAGGACTAACATCTACGGTGGTCGTCCCTATATTAATTTAGCCCTTGGTGTCTATCCAAGCAATAACCCGAGGTGTGCTCCAGCCAGCCTGAATACAGTCAAAGTGTCCTTTACGCAACAGGGAAAAAAGGTAGCAGATTGGCTAACAGACAAAACATGGGGTCTCAGGTTCTACTTGGGTAACAACCCAATTTCCACTCTTATTATTAGAAGAACAGTAGACTCTGTTCCTACCCAAGGAATAGGGCCAGACCCTGTAATCAATACTGCAAACATTCAAAAAATTCTTCCTTCTCCCTTCATGTTCCCAAAAACCCCTGACATACCCACCAATAAGTGGAGTGTGTCAGAGACTGCTGACAGTCTCTCCTCCCCACCCTTACCATCCAGAGACCCATTACGGTCCCTTGTCTCTGTTCCTTCTCCCTACTTAACACATCCTCCCCAAATTATACTCAAGCTTGCTGGCTCTGTCTCTTAGCACCTCCTCCCTACTATGAAGCCCTAGCTGTTTCTAATGTCTCCACTAGTTGAGTCATGCAACAACATTGCCGATGGGCAAGACTATCAAAGCAAGGGTTAACCCTTTCAGTAGTTCAAGGGATAGGCATTTGAATATCAGTTTCTGGCCTTGCCACCACTCATTGCAAGAGCAGTATGTCCATTGCTAGTGATAGCTCTCTTTATTATGCTGCTCCTCAAAATGCATGGTGGGTCTGTAACACCTTAAGGGTGATGCCCTGCTTCTCAGGTGCTGTGCTAAGCCAAAACAAAGAATGGTGCCTTTTAGTCCACATTTTCCCCAAACTTAGATACCAAACTAATGAATAGTTCCTTTTTAGCATAGAGCATAAACAGTACAGTGCCCATCCACTACAGCCATGGGCCATTGGTGCTGTTCTTACTCTTGCAACTCTCTTAGGAATAGCGGGAGCTGGGTTAGGAAGCACTGTCCTAGCTACCCAGACCTCTTTCCTAAGTGCCTTATAGGTTGGTACAGATGAAGGTCTAGAGAGAATCAAAGCCTCTATTTCCACCCTGAGAAATCCCTCTCTTCTCTCTCCAAAGTGGTCCTCCAAAATCACTGCAGGTTAGACCTATTGTTCCTGCAATAAGGAGGCCTTTGTGGAGTCTTAGGCTAAGAGTGCTGTTTTTACCCGGACCACACCAGAATACTAAGAGATTCCATGAACAAAGTTCGAGAAAGTTTAGCAAAACGAAAAAAAGAACAAGAGGCTGAGAAAACTGGTTTGAATCCTGCTTTAATACTTCCCCTTGGCTCACAACTCTTTTGTCAGCCTTAGCAGGGCCCTTAGTTTTGCTTTTGCTAATGCTCACTTTTAGCCCTTTTATTCTTAATTGCTTGCTTGCTTTTGTGCGCTATAGGTTATAATGTAGCTCACACTTTAGTTTTAAGGCAGCAATACCAACAATTGTGACAAAATGAATATACTGATGTATATTCTCAGCTGTAAGTGCTCACAGCCTGCACAAAGAAAAAGGGTGGAATGCTATAGTCTAAAATTGTTAGGAAATTATTGCACAAAGCATAGAGTTCAAGCATACAAAACATGTCAAGGCTGAAGCCATAAAAAAGGGTACAAACAGACTCAGGAAACTAAAGCCTGGAACCATATAACTTGTAACTACCCCTATACCAGGTGGTTATCTGGTGTTTGCCTCAAGGTCTTAACTATGTCAAAAGATCTGTCTGAAAATTTTCCATAGCTGCCTATAAACGTAAAAAAACCCACTCTCTTGAGAGTTGGGGTCCTTCCCTCCATGGTACTGCTGCTGCGTTGGCAAGTGCCAGGATGGATCCCAGATTGAACATGAAATAAGGGTTTTTGTTCTTGCATCTGTCATGGTCTTGTGTTTTATGTGACTAAAAGGATCCCAAACTGTAACAGGACTTTGGAAGATGTAGATGTGAGCCATGTGAGCTTGTCTTCCAGCCTTTGGCTGGCCCAGGCTAGTAGCATGTGTGTTAAAAGAAGCTAAGGAGTTTGGAGATTTGAATTGCATGTTGTAGTTTGTCTTGCTGGGTTTGACTTGTATTTGGGAGAGTCTGTGCGAAAGCCAGGCCAGAGAAGAAAATGAACTTTGTTGGTTCCGGTACTATGGCACTTCTTTCTACTACCTGGAGGAGGACAAAGAGAAGACTTCATGGAGGAGCTGGAGCATGTCAAAGGAAGATGTCTTTGAGCATGTGGAGATGAACTCTGAATGACTGGACGTTGGTGAGATGATCAGGACTAAGAGACTGAGGGTTTCTGGACAATCTGGAGGAAGAACTTTGGACAATGTTAAGAAAGGTTTTGGAAAATGTTGAGGTAATTGGAGTTTTTTTAATATTTTTTTCAGTATGAGGAAATTACTTTGCTGAGTAATAAATTAGTCTGTACTCTGTCTTGTTCTAAGTTGAATTTTAGTGAAAAGGCTGGGGATGATGAAAAGAACCCATGGCAGTTTGAAGAGAGCAAATTGAAGCAAACTAGAGTAAAAGTTTAAACTATGTTTCTAAGGTTTTTTCTAATCTGAGACAGGGATAGAGAGCTGAGAGAAGCTAGTATAGCTAATTTGTGCATACCAACAGTATGTGCCCAGTGAAGATGATAACTACCTGGTTTGAGCCTGCTTCCTAGGGAAAAGTTGCAGGTGTTCAGAGTTCAAGTTAAAAAATCTTTTTTTAAAAAAATCATCCAGTTTCAGGAGGGTTGGGAAGGAGAGGTAGGGTATTGTGGCCTGAGTGACCAGTTGGTCTGTAGAGTGAGTGCTCCTGGTTGTCCTGAATACCAACTGTGACTGAGAAGGGAGACTAGGTCTCTCCTGCTGCAGACACTCAACAGTGTACCTTTAGCCCTCTCTAATGGCAGACCTCATTTTGTCAGTTGGAGGAGGAGGGGAAATGAGAGACAGCTTGGAAAGGCTTTCTCAGATGGAAGACAGATCCACATGTATCACCTGTTTACCTTATCTCTTGATTGCGTAGTTTTCCTTTATTGATTTGACTCATAGAGTTTTCTTCATCAAGGCTTCTAAATACAAATGCATGGCTGATGTGTTCAAACAATGATGAAGTCATTTAATGATGCCTTTTTAGGAAGAAACCTTCTGTTCATCCGACCAGGTGGGCTCTGGGATGGGCGAGGTGCGGAGACGCTGGCCGCTGGGAGCTGGCTAAGGCCCCGGGCCTGCCCGCAGCCTTCCTTTTCAGTGGGCAGTTGCAGCTCTGCCTCCACTAGCTCAGCCCCCTCTCTGGTTTTGTGTGGTGGGCAGGGAGTAGCCTCCTGACCAAGTGGGCTCTGGGATGGCTGGTGCGTGGGCTTGGTGGGGAGGGACTATAAAGGCTTCCCCTCTCTTTCACTCTCACCCCACTTCGTCCTCAGAAGGAATGAGAAGAGAATTAATAATACATAGATTGGATAGAATTGGTGAGGGACCAGATCAAAATCCTGTGCTCATGTACCCACAGAATGTAAGAGAGGGACCGGTGAGAAAGACAATGTATAATGGACTGGAGAAATGATCACGGACATCACCTGTCACTGAGTCACACCTAAGGCCACACAATGAGTGGACG
>PVHY01033675.1:0-10978 GCA_004024945.1 Uropsilus gracilis
GACCCACTCTAGTTCTTTCAAGGGCATCATGATGAAGGGTTTGGGGGGCCAGGTCGGATGCCCTTGACCTGGGAGCTTGTCTCCCTGGTGTCCACACAGGAGCTCCCTTTATGTTCCATTATGTGCTAAGTCTGCCCACCGCTTTCTCTAAAAGGTGGGAGAAGGTTTCATCAGCAGAAGGGGGGAGAAGCTGAAACATGAAGTGTGAGAATCAGTCACATTGTTCTCCCCATCACGAAGACAGCACTTTAGAGTCAGAAGCACGTGGGGAAATGCAGAAGCGAGGTGCACAGGGAGTCCAGCACATCATGCAGGGACGTCCACACCCAGTGCCGGCCGAGGCCTGTGGCAGGTGCTGTAGCCTGTGCTGCTCTCTCTGCACGCAGGTCCTGACTCTCTGGACGTGGAAGCAAGAGCTTTAACCTTGAAAGATTAAAATATTTTCATGCAATCAGTAAATTCTGTTATTAAATGTTACAGCAGCTAAATTAAATGATAAGAATAACCAGTATTTTGAAATTCTGAACATCTTATAATTAGGCCAGCCTTTAAAAAATATTCCAAGTTAAGGCACATTAGAATGTATTCCACAACATGGAGACAGCCTGACAAAGAAACATTATTCTTAGATTTACAATTAATTACCCTTATGTCTATACCTTGCATTCAATTTGCATATCTTAAAAGTGCTGTAAATTTCACAGGACTCCTTGTTATTTAAGATCATACGGCTTAGCAAAAGTTTCTTCAGTGATAACTTTCTCTTGATTGTGTAGTTGTGAGGTCAGTAAATCTGACTCTACTTTGCTCTCCAATGTTATAATTTTTCTTTTTGTGTGTGTTTTTCATTATTTGCTTCCTTGTTCCTCCTGCCCTCTCATTTATTATTCCCCAAAGAACCAACAGATAGAGGAGCCGGCTGGAAGACTAAGTGAGTGGCCAGTTTCCGAGATGCTATCTGGCCCTCACTACGCGTTGGTACTGGGTGTCTGACATGTTCTATACATCTTTTCGGTGCCAACCTCATTAAACAAATACAACTTGATGTATAGCTCTCAAGAAATGAAATTTTATGCAACAGATTTTTCTCGGTCCGGCCGGAGTGCTCTTCCCCCTTCCTTATCCCCCTATCTCTCCCTCTTTCCTTTCCTTTTTAATCCCCTCTTTCCCAAAGCGAGCTGTCACCTTGTGATTGCTTGTTGTAATTGTGGATGGTCACTGCTAATTTCATAACCTTTCACTGGACCGAGTTTTTATGCTTGCAGTGAACCCTCTATTTTTAAAAAGAGCACATTGGATTTCCTAAATTATTCATAAGGAACCATTAGCACTATATAAAACAGGATCTATTTTGTTTCCCTTGAGCTGATACACACGCTTGAATCCACACCTACCTCCTGTCACATTTTGTGCATTCAGAGGTGACCCCAAAAACGAGTGTGCTGTGAGGGTCCCTTTCTACGCAGGCCTCCCTGGCCCTAGGGAGAGGGACAACGGGCACTTTCACAGATCTGTAAATATCAGTTGGAGGCTGTTGTAAACTATTTAAGGAACTTGACAAAGAAACAGATGTTTCAACCAAAAGCAACCAATCATTTAATAAGATCATTTTCTTTGTTTTGTTTTTTAAAAACATTATGAACACAATTATAACTGGTCTCACCACTGGGTGGGATTTTGAGTTTTGTTTTTTTCTTTTGCTCTGTTTTGTTTTCCTGATAGACTTTTTGCAATCATTGACAAAGCCAAGGATACGATTCCACTTTGAAGTCAAGTAAATTGTGTCACAGCTGAGTACCTGGGACCAGGCGGTACAGCTTTTGTCTCAGGAGAGTTTGATCTGACTTGTGAGGGAACGATTCTTGTGCTTTTGGAGAAACGAAGGGAGAAAAAGTCCCCTCTCTCTTTCATTTTAAGCACGATCAGGTAATCTGTGGTGGCTTCCTCATCTCACTTATTAATTGGTGATTTATTAAAGCATTTTTAAACAAGTTAATACTGTTGTCATCTCTCCATTATGGCTGCCAGAGAGCTGAGTGCTAGGAAATGTCATGAGGGAAAGCAGGTGGCTGGGAGAGTGACCCTGGCCCCAGCATGCCAGGTACCCCAGTGACAAGGACTCTAGCTTTGCATCCCTTTCCAGGGAAAAGGGGCAGTGAATCACAATTCTTCCCCCAAAGTCTTCTTCTCCCTCTTTCAACTCCCTTCCCTCCCTTTCCTCAAACCAGGTATTTTCCTCACTTCTCTGGAGGTAGTTGAATGGAAGACTTTTTACAGATGTATTAATTTCTGACAGTGACAATCCCTGACAATTCAATATGTAAGTGGGTCCCTGTGATTTCAGAAAACCCATTTATCTTGGCTTTTGATGGGCTGAACGCAAGTGCATGTAAAAGCGGTTCTCTTCTCGTTGATTATAATATAATATTTCTATTAAAATCATCTTTAAAAGCCTCCTGAAAATTTGAATAATACTTTTTCAAAGAATATAAAACGCCACCTCAGATCCACTCTCCCAGAACACCTTGGCAAGAGGACCCAAGTAGCAAGAGTTTTCCTAGTCTTATGTCCTATATACATCTGTTAAATTACTCTGAGATCTCATTAAATAAAGCTAATGTACTTGTAAAACAGTAGGGAGAGACAGTTTATCATTGTAACTGTTAGAGAGAGCCATTCCGGTAGGGTGGGAGCCAGGAAGACTAGGTATATGCTGGTCAGTGTAGATGTTTCTGAGTCATAAATCTTGGTTCTTTCCTGCCTAGTTATTGTGTATTTCTTTAGGTGAGAGATTGATTGTAGCAGCTGAAGATGAATTTGCCCATAGCCCCTTTCTTCTCCTTCTTCTTCTTTTTCTTCTTCTTTTTTATACTCCTGATGCTTCACCAAGGTGATAATGCTTTTTACTAGCCCCCACTCCTAGCCCCCACCCGTAATCATTTGTTTCAGAATAAACGCATGAAATGGCACAGAGCAACACAGGGAGGTTGTCTCTGTGGTCGGGTAAGCAGGAGGGCATGAAGATGTATAATGTGCCAGGTGGGAGGGAACCTTCTCTTTACCTCTCCGGGCTTCTAAGGGGCTCCCCTGAAGGAGAAACAGGGGCTCTTCCACCCTCAGCTACCTGGAAAGGAACTGTCATTTCCTCACTCATTTTTGGGCAGATGGTAAAAGGGGTTTAATTTGAAACTGCTGAAACATTGTGTACACTCAAAACCATGACAATTGTGGTTTTATTGTCTCCACTCAGGGAAATGTGTCTCTGGCTCATCTTGTGGCCCGAATGGGGAGAAAAGGTACTTTTCATGAATATATATAGATGCTGAATTTATAAGGATCAATATAGTCGCCAAATGTTGTACAACATGTCAGGATATCATAAAAAGCAGGCAGTTCTACATAAAATACCAGCTTAATCTTGGAGGTTTTAAGGCCTCATTAAAATGTGGATAAAGCTCATATATAGAGAGGCAGCCTTCAAAAGGTTGAAGTTATATATCTGTGGGGCAGGCATTGACACGGACTCCTGAGTGTTGGTGGCCTGGTGGGTGACATGGGTGGTGCTCAGAGCCTGCAGTCTGGGGGTGCCATTGTGGGCCGTGGACTGGGGGGCCTTCCTTTGCTCTTGGCATCCATACCTGCCCCTTTGGGACAACAGATTTAGTGAGAGGAGTCACAGAGGACAGGTCAAGTGTTCTTGGGATTTGCCAGCTGGAACATTCGTGGGTTCAATTCTTAAAATTGGGGGGCAGTCCCCATGGGCAGAGGTGGCCCTGGCTCCAAAACGGGGCTGGGCACCCTCCGGACGGAGCAGCAACTGGAGACTCCGTGGGGGCCAGACCTACTTCTAGCAGCTGCCTGGCATCTGCGAGGAAAAACAATATTAAAGCTTCTTGGCCTAGTGTAATGCGCCAAAATAAACAAACAAACAAGTAATAAAATAAAATTATTAGATAAAATGAAGTAAAAATAAATATCTAAAGAAATGAAATTGAGAGTCAGCTCTCTCTGCTGCAGAGTGAAGTTCCCAGGGGAACTTTGAGGACTGGGTGACATGGTGGGAGACAAGGAGAATGGTCAGCTGGGCCGACTGATCTGCTCCCCCGTTGCCCCTTGGCCCAGGGGTATGCTCCCCAGTGCCTGCCTCCCTGCCCCCCCAACCCTGCCACATCAAGGGCTGCAGCTCCTTTTCCAGGGACCAGGGGCATAGCAGCCTCCTGCCGCAGAACTGGAGTCAGCATCCCTGCTGGGAGTCTGGAGGCCTGGGCCTGTTGGCTTATTTTTCTAGAGAAACTTTGAAAGTCAAGCAAATACTTGTATTCTGACCTTTCCGCTGCACTGGCCCATATTCAGCGCCCGTCAGCAGCGCCCGTCGGCCGGGAGTCATCTGTCACTGCCAGCCGTCACTCTGTCCCATTCCCATCAGCCCCATTACCCGGGATCAGGAGAGAGCGGAGCCCGGCGTTGGAAGGATCATTAAACTTGAGACTCCCAGGTAGCACAGGTAGTCCAGGTGGCCTGTTGTTATTTATAATAAAGGAAAGCACAGCAGAAGCGCCTGACGATGGCCCAGGAGGCCGGCAAAGGACGCCTGCACAGTGTCATCTCTGAAGGACACTTAAAAGTGGACGCTCCCCCCTCACTGTAAGCAAAGAGGATTTATTGAACATCTGTTCTGTACATGGCTGGGAAGATTGATTAATTTAATTGCTCACACTTTGCTTAAGTAACATTTGAATACTTAATGTCAAGTTTGAAGGATATTCCGGCGTTTGCCTGCACACCTACCCCTCAGGTTGCTGAGGGAACTCTGGAAGGGGGTGGGAGAGCGTGGCTGTCTGGACCCCTTCGAGATCCTTCTTCCGTGAGAGCCTGCCGGAGTTGCCGGTGGGAAAAGCTGCCTCTTTTCATAAAAGCAACTAGTTACTTTTCACATTTTCCCATTGTGATAAATCATTAATGTAATGAGGTTGAATCTTCCTCAGTGAGTGGTGGTAATTTTCCCTCTGGTATCAACTGTAGAGACAGTTGAGCATATTATATATTTCTGTACCCTTTAACATAATACCGTAATCGTATGAAAGTACCAGATGAGTTAAAGCTGTAATAATTTATTGCAGGTTAAAGTCAGCCAGCGTCTTGAGGAGGAACTCCTGAAAGTTCTACAGAAAACCAACCCTTAAAAGTCTCCTCAGCTCATCCATACTTGCCCTTTCACTAGTGGGTGGTTTTTCTCACCTCAGCTGTCAATGTTATTCCACTGGGAGGAAGAAGCACCTTGGCATTCTGAGACTTTCCTTCAAGGAAACTTTGTTTTGGAAACACTAGGAAAACCTGTGTGGTTCATGCATCGAAGCTATAACATCTAAACCTTGTGTTGAGAATCCATCTCAACCACACTCACCCAGATCAAAAGCCTGAAGGTTGAGGTTGTGAATACATTTCCACAAAGGCATTCTTTCCTTCCCGTCAAGAGATCTTAAAGCTTTCAAGTGGGGTTCCATTCACCAAGAGAATAAAGAAAAAGAACTGTAGCTAAGTTTTCATAAACACGTCTGCAGTGGGAATGAAGCTGGTTGCGATCTAGGACAATGAATGGACAGCTGTTGACCTTGGCTTGAAAGATGAACAGGAAGGAATTCTATATATTTATCAAACAAAATATGCCTCTTAATGTTTCATTCCTCTGATTCATCCTACTGATTCATCTTAGCCACCAGTCATGGGTGGTAAGATGGGTTGAGTTCCTTCATGGCACCCAGATGCCAATTGGGGTACCTGCTACAGGAGCAAAGAACAGTTGTCTTTCTCCCCCTCCTGTGAACATCTCCCTCTCCTCACTTCTACTTTCCAGTCTTGTCTCTCAGTCCTTCCATCTTGCCCTCACTCTCCCCATCTTTCCTGAGCCTTTACCTCTTTGTCCTTGTGTGCATTCATTTATTCATTCAACATTTCTTTTTTTTTAATTTAAAAAAATTTATTTATATATATTTCACATCATTTCAGTCCCTGTCATTCAACATTTCTTGAATTCAACTTCTGAAGCAGAGAACAGTGCTAGTTTATTGAAGACTTTGAGATGAGATATGAAGGGAAGCTTTCTAGCTTAATTTTTTTTTTTAAATATAAAAGGAGTTTTCTTTTGGGATGGGCCCAAATGAGGCAGGAGTGAGGAATGACGGGAAGAGAGATGCAGTTGTGAATTCCAGCAGAACACAGGACCAGCCCCGTGGAGAAGGTGTTCTTGTTGGAGAAGCTGTTATATGACACACTCAACGGAACCTGCCATTTGCAGAGGGCTGGAGCAGGAGGCTGTGTGCCTGATGTAGTAGAACCAGAGAGAAGAAAGGAAGCAGAGGGCTGGCAGGCCAGAGAGAACTCCACCAACCAGCTGAGTTCCGGACTCGAAAGAAGCCTTCAGGGGAGCTTGCAAGGGACTCAGCACAGCAAGATGATTGCGAAGGATGATCTCTGCTGCCTGACTGAAGGCAGGTGTGTTGTGGTCATTCTTTGAGAGGCGCCTGCATGTTCCCTGCTCTGACCGCACACAGCACACCCTGTGCCGGGCCTCCGACTGTCAAGGCCAGAGCCAGGTGCCTGGGCTATGCGTCTCCTTCCCCATCAGTCATACTGCAGGGAGCAGACAATTAATTCTGGAGCAAAATTGAAAGTCAGAGGCAGAGTCTGAAAGAACAGAATGACAATAATAAAGTGCCCCAGCCTCGCATTAATCTCCCTCACTTCAGGCCTGTCACAGCCGGCCTGGCTGTGACTAATGCTAAGCTTTGCATACAGTGGTCACAGACATGAGCAGTGTGCTCCCTTTACAGCTCCGGATGCGCTTTCTTGGGCTTCTGACTCGTGTGGAATCCTGAAAAAACATCACTGCTGGTCACAGGCAAGGGGGTCAGGTTCCCCCATGGCGCCCAGGGGTCAGACGCCAAATGGGGGACTTACTACAGGAGCAGGGGACACTTGTGTCTCTCCCTGCTCCTGTGACCATCTTCCTCTCCTCACCTCTGCTTTCCAGTGTCGCCATCTCAGCCCTGCCATCTCGCCCTCACGCTCTCCATCTTTCCTGAGTCTTTCACCTCTTCCCTGGTCTTTGTGGGCCCCTCTTGACTTTTTCCAAAGACAATTTGGAGGCGTTTTGTTCCAGTGTGGTTGAATGTGCAGGTTTTGGGGTGAGGGCATGGTCGCCACGAGTCTGAACTAGGAAATGGAGTTGACCATACTGACCTGGAGACTTGGAAGAAATCCAAGTGGGAAATGGCAGCACGTTGGTCTAGAGTGCAGAGGAGCCCACATGGTCATGGGCTAGAGGACCCTGAGGCCTCACTGTTGAGCTGGGCCAAGGCAGCGGGGGTGATTAATCAAGCGCAGGTCCAGTGAACACCTAAACAAATCTAACCCACCAGAGGAGAGGAAAAATGATTCTCTAACAAGGAATCAGGCCTCCCAGATGCAAGTGAGTTTTTCTGGGCAAAAGAAAATGAACCCAGCGAGTGGACATCATAGCTGACTTCAGCTGCTGGTAGAGTTTTCCCGTTACAAATTGTTAAACCTAAAGGGCTAAACATGGACAAACACCAAAAAGAGAGGAGGCAAAGAGACCAGAGGGAACGTGGTGGGGTGGGGTAATCCTATGGGGATCAACAATTATGCAATCATGTAGTGTACAAAATCCAAAAGTAAAAATATTATATAAAACAAACAAAAATGCAACAAATTGTTGAGCAATTTTTTTGTTTAGCAAAAAAGCTGTTTTCACAATCCATGGGTGTTTACACCCATAATCGTCTCAGGGTGAAAACAAAAGTAGGTTATGGCAGTTCTTTCCACAGAGGTGGAATGATATGTCCTCTGGAAACGTATTGCTGGGTTGATGGGAAAAGCACAGAAAATCCCATAAGCCAGTGGGGGTGAGCAGAGACAGGGAGAGGGACTCCAGGGGGCTGGAGAGGCCCTGGGGTGTGGTGAAGGGGATTGCGGAGGTGGGGAGGGGTGCTGGTCTGGTGGAGAGGCTGTTTCTGGAAATCATCAGCTATTCTTTAGAGGCTGGGGTGGAGAACGAAGCATTGAGACCCTCTGCGAGGCCTCAGGGAGTCTTCCTTCCTGTGGCAAAGGGATGGGGATGGAAGTGGGGGTGTCTAGGCTGTGCATATACTGAGATACCCCAAGCCTACCCGCAGTGGCGCCTCAGATGGTCTGAACACCAGGCCCAGCATGGACTTGTACCCATGGCTGTCTGTCCTCCATTGTCCACTGTCCCTTGAGGCCTTGCACACCAGGCTAAGAGTCAAGCAAGTCTCCTTAGAACCTTCCTGGTCCCCCCACCCCTCCATCTTCCAGCCAGCCCAACCCTGCCTGGCACACACCCAGGGCTAAGCAGATACCCCCACCGCTGCCCTGGCCACCGTGAACCCTGTGTACCACATGCTGTCTCAGCCCTGCTGGGCTGTGTTGCTCAGCACCAGCCACACACCTGCTCCCACCTCCCACCAGGGGGGCTGGTGACACTTCTAGGGGCCCTGTTGACCACAGTGGATTCTCCACCTGGGTACTCTGCCCCTCGCTCGCCGGCGCCCTGTTTCATGGATGCTCCGCTTGCTGTGTTGTGCGAGGCTTCTCAGCCCCCCTGACCTGCTGGCTTGCTCTGCGCATGCCCCAGGGACACTGCTGTGGGAACCCCCCCCCAACTCAGGCAGATGCTGGGCTTGCGGGCACCAGAGCCAGCCCTGAGCCCATGAGGAGGTGCAATGCAGCTGCTCTCCTGAGGCAGCCTTCGACTAGCCACGCTCATGTTCAAGGAAGGAATTCCATGAGGGAAAAGTGCCTTTGGTGTTGGAGACCAGCTTAACACTAGGATCTGAGGGCGCGGCCTGAGGGTGGGCCTGAGGGACCACGCTCTGTCTCTGAGCCTGTATCCTGGGCTCTGGTGGTGGACTCGGCCGTCCTTCATGGGCAAGAGCTCACAGTGCTGCACAGGGCAGTCTGCACGCCTCCCCTGCCCCACCCATCCTCATACCCCGGGGACGGAACCGGCTTCAGAATGAAGAGGTTGGTAGACAGGTGACTCCAGGCTGATAAGAGAAAGCTGCTCCATCCCTGGAAGCTGGCATCTGCTCGGGCTGGCATGAGCTCACACCTCTTAGACCCGCCGATCCATTAACATTGCAGAAGATGGACTTGGGGGGATTGGGTAGCATTGATTTTATTGTCATCATTTTGCACAAGCAGTAAATGGGCTAACATTTTAGGTCCGGAGGAGCTATTCCGGAAAAGCAAGACATCAAACGAAAGTTTTTAGCTGGAGGCTTGTCCTTTTGACAGGAGCTGTGTGGACACTGCGGAGATGTCACAGAGCTACTGCAAAGGTCAAAGGTCAGTATGCCATGCAGCTAGAAGGGTGATGTAAAGGTGGCCCCAGTGCTGGCGCAACATGGGTTGCAGGGTTTCTGGCTGATGTGGAGGGAGATCAGGGCAGACAGTCTCTTCCGTGAATGCCGCAGACTTTCTAAGGACAGTCTGTGGCAACCTTGGGGGTTCCCTCTCCTGTCTCCTGAAAGCAGAACACCCATCCCATCCTGGAAATGGGGTCCTGATGGGAGACAGGGGAGACAGATGCTATGATGGACTCTGCAGGCCAATGGCAAATCGAAAGACTTGTACTTTTAAAGAAGACTTGTTAAGGGGTATGTGACTGAACCACCTCTTTAGAGGTTATCCAGGCTTACAGGAGCTCATGAATTTGTCTTCCTGGGTGCTGTCCGTGTCCGTGGGCTCTGCCTTGAGCTTGGCGCATGGTTGTGTTGTGCCTCTGCATGCCTCCAAGGAACAGATGCCAATGACAGACGGCGTGGGGTGGCCCCTGCCATTTTGGCAGCTCCTGCCTGGCTGCCCTTGTGACTCCTCCAGGACCCCTAGATTCTCACTTGTGCATCTCTCTGGAGTGAGGTGCTCTGAGCAGCTCTGAGCTGTGGCTTAGTATGGGCAGCCTTTCTTTCCAGAGTGATTGTTTGAGGAGCATCTGCCTTTTCTGGGCTCCTCTTGACTGTCTTCCCTGTGCATTTGTTGACATGTTCTGCCTTTCCTCTAGGTCAGATAGAGGAACATGCATCTTTATGAGGGCCAGGTGTGGTGGTGCATGCCTGTAATCTCAGTGCTGG
This sequence comes from Uropsilus gracilis, assembly GCA_004024945.1. Lineage (NCBI taxonomy): Eukaryota > Metazoa > Chordata > Mammalia > Eulipotyphla > Talpidae > Uropsilus > Uropsilus gracilis. The sequence goes on from PVHY01033675.1 coordinate 10,170, forward strand.
GAAGCTGAGGCCAGGAATCGCTTGAGTTCGCAGGTGTGAGACTAACTCAGGCAACATAGCAAGACGTAGTTTCAAAAAATAGCTGGGCATGGTGGTCCATGCCTACCTGGGAGGCTGGGGCTAGGGATCACCTGAGTCCATGGGTTTTGGACTACTCCAGGCAACATAGCGAGAACTAGTCTCTAAAAAAGAAAAAAGAAAAAGAAAATGCATCTATATGGCACCTGGTAGCATCATTTTAACTCGAATCCAGTGTGAGCACTCCACTCACTGGATCTTAGATCTGAGACACTCATCTGAGGGCAAATGGGAAGATTGCTTTTTAGCTTGCTCCTATGCCTGAGTGAATCAGCTCAGCATCTTCCTTCTTTTTGCTCCACTGCTTAAGTGAGGTCCGTGAAGAAGTGACTTCAAACTGATTCTCAAGGAGGAGTGGAAAAGATCTTCCATAGCTACCCTGAGACTACCATTTGGAGGGATCTTCCTCTCCTGGCAAAAAGGAGCCTAGGAATATTGGGGTGGCCCTTGGTCTTGCTGTAGTCTGGGGGTGGCCTCTGTCCCTGGGAAATGCTCTAGTTTCTGGAAGGTTCCAGGTGCATGCGAACCTCTGGGCCTTTGCACTGGTCTGTATCGCTACCTAAAAGGTCCTGCTGGAATCAGATCACCCCCCTCTAATGCAGCTGCTACTTTAACTTTTTTCTTAGAAAGGCCCCACCAAGCAGAATCAAATGCTGAGCACTCCTTGTTCTCCCTTCTCCTGCACTGCTACCCACACACCTCTCAGTGTTTTACCAGAACCTTGAGAACTG
>PVHY01033676.1:0-10969 GCA_004024945.1 Uropsilus gracilis
GGACTCGAACCGCGATCCCTAGCCCTGGCCGCTTCATAGGCTGAAGCTTACAAGCACGAGCCACAGTGCCCGGCCAGCTCCTGCTTTTTAATATTGAACCATCAATATAGAATCAGGTAGCCCCCTCCCACCTTTAACAAGGATGAGTTTACAAGAAGACTTAAGACCTCTGTTAAGACATCACCAGTACGCCGGGCATGGTGGCTCGTGCTTGTAAGCTTCAGCCTATGAAGCGGCCGGGGTTAGGGATCGCGGTTCGAGCCCTGCCTGGGGCCCGTAGCAAGACCTAGTTCCAAAAAAAATAGCTGGGCGTGGTGGTACGTGCCTGTAATCCCAGCTACCTGGGAAGCTGAGGCTGGGGATTGCTTGAGTCTGTGGTACCCCGGGCAACGAGAGCCTGCGGTTCCACAGGCAAAAATAGCAAGACCTAGTCTCAAAAAAAAAAAAAAAAATTAGACATCACCAGTAAATCAGATTCTAAGTGTCAGAAGATGTACTGTTTAGAGGAAATTTGTTCCCCTTTACTTGGGTTATTTCCACGGGATATATATGAAAGTAGTGGTCTCTTAGCAAAGGTTTCCCCACAAAAGGTGGGCTGAGAGAGCAGGCTTTCAGATGCTCCAGGGTCTGTGTAATGATGCTGACACCAATAGTAACAAAATACCTCAAACACTTCTGCAGGTGTGTATTTCATATGTAAGTTAACTTGTAAGTTAAACTAGTCACACCCCCTGCAGAGCTTTTTTCAGGGTTCTGATTTATACTGAACAGGACAATGTTCAACACTGCTGAAATTTAGTCATATTCTAAATAGAGAAGGAAGCACACAGTCAGAGAGGAGACAGACACAAGCTCAGGGATGAAGCAAGAAGTTGGCTGGGCATGGATTTGGAGTAAGCTGGGGTTACGAGGCAGAGGCCTCAGCGCTAAGACAGTCACGGCTCTGAGAATCTTGCTTCATGTGAAAGCCCTCCCAGCCCTCCTCAGCATTCTCTGTAGCCTCTAGTGCATCCTCTGCACCACTCCTACTCACTACCCCTTCTGAGACTCAGCTGCAGTGCCATCTCATCACAGAATCTCTGCAGACCACAACAGTGCATAGCGGTCTTCCTGTCTCTAACCTCGGGTGATTAGAAACCATCTGTCCTAGATTTGATGGAATGGAGTAACCCCCCACCCCACCACATAAAAAACTGTCCCCCGAATTGCAACATGCTATATCCTAATTGTTGAGTTAAATCAACAGTGTGACCCCATCTATAGTCCTTACTCTGAGAACGTTTCATACACTGTTATCTTTGAGCACTGAGGCTTATCTACACTCCACACCGAGTTCCTTTTAGAGTATGAGATACGTGGTTTACACATATCTCAGAGCAGAGATTGGAAGGGGCCATGAACTCGAAGAGGAGCAGCTCACCGAGGCCTGAGATCCGCAGCAGATGCTGAGCACCCTGGCGCACGGAGGGTGAGAGGGTGAGGTCCACAAAGGCCTTCACCTGGGCCCGGTCTACCAGACTCAGCCACGCCCCGTACTGTGGCTGCACAGGGTCCGAGGGAAGGCAGTCTGCAGAAGGGAGGGAAGAAAGGCAACAAATGTGGGCTAAACACACACACACTTTCTCCTGGATCCCAAATTCCGAAGGGATGAAAAGAAGGTCTGGCCAAGAGAATGGCTGCCTGGGAGGGTCACTGGGAAGAAGCATAAGGTCTCTGGGACACAAAGCAGATGGGTGGCTGAGACAGGGAGAAGGAGGCTGGGGGTGAGGGCAGCTCACCAAGGTCTCCCAAAGTGACATGGCCCAGTACATAGAGTCCCCCCTTCTTGAGCTGGTTGGCCAACCGCAACAGAGGCAGTGCGCCCCGGGGGTTCCCCACTAGAAGCAACAACTGGGGCCGCCAGAACTTCACATGCTCCTTCCGGACATCCAGCCGGAGCAGGTATTTACGCACCTAGAGACAGAGGGAAGATGGCGGGAAGGAAGGACTGGAGTGGGCGGTCTCCACTCGACACCCGCAGAATAGAAACGCCAACTCCAGCAAAGGAAGGAGGTTGTCTTGGGGGATGGGAATTCCCAAGATGCCTCCTCCCCTCCCTGCCCTCCTCCAAGCTCCCCTGACCTGATGAAAAAGCAAGGCCTGGCTGACATAGCCCCAGCTGCTAGGGCCTCCTCGAGCCGTGAGCAGGGCGGAAAGCAGGCCCATGAGAAGCAGGGAGCCACCGGCGGCCCCAGGGCTGATGAGAAACATCATGAGCAGGCAGGAGGCCACCCCCAGCAAGCAGGTGTGCCAGGAGAACAGGCTAAAGGTGGGGCTGAGGTGGATGGAGAGAAGGAAGAAACTCAGGGCTTGCCCCAACACCACGCCTTGCCACTTCCATTCCCAGCCTCACCCCTTTGGCGTGAGTCTTCCCATTCCTCCCTCTTTCTCTGGGGATACAGGCATCTTCTCTCACCGGAAGTTGGGGGCTGAGGCCCACTCCAGACTCAGGCAGGACAGGTCCACCGCAGCATAGGCCACCAAGTAGAAGACGGTGACTACAGCAGCCAGTGTGTTCAGCTTCCCAACCAGGAGCACCAACTGGACAAGGACCAGGAGGCTGGGTATTGAATCACCCCCACCCCACTAACACCACTGCATTCTGCCTTTCTACTCACACATCCCAACCTGCATCAAAGGCCCCCTTGATCCTGGCTACACTCATAGGACCAGGAGACGTGGAAGACCTTGGGGTAAGGGTAACTTTCAAAATAAGCCTTACCTGCACTAGGCCCCAAGAATAGAGCACAGCCCCCCAGGGGTTCCCACCTCGGGACACAACCTTGGCTGGCGCCAAGATCATTCCTGTGCAAACAGAAATGAGACAGGCACATTAGTGTCTAAGTGGGGAGAGAGACAAACAGACATAGGTGGGCACACCTGGAGCTGGGCAAGGAGGCAGGGCCGCACCAAAGAGGTCATCCTGGGCCAGGGCGTGGAGGATGCGGGAGGCACCAATGAGGGAGCTCATGGATGCAGACAGTGAAGTGGCGTAGATACCAATCAACACCAGCGGGGGCCACAGGTTGATGGAGCGAAAGAACCCGTAGTCCTCCTGCAGCAAGGTCCTAGAGGAGGAGAATGAGGGCACGGATAAATGTGCCTCCAACCTGGGTCTTTGTGAGAATATGTCTCTGTGTTAGGTTAAAAACTAGACATTCTCAAAGCCAGGCATGGTGGCGCACACCTGTAATCCCAGCTACCTGGGAGGCTAAGGCTAGGGATCACTTGAGTATGTGGGTTCGAGACAACCCTGGGTAACATAGCGAGACCTGGTCTCTTTAAAAAAAAACAAAAACAAAAACAAAAAACTAGACACTGTCAACTGACCCCAGCCCATCTGGGAGATCATAGTAAAAGATCAGTCACTATCATTGAGCTGTTTTGGATTTAATTGCCTAGGGGCCATTCCCAAGAGTATAGCACAAGACCAACAGTTGGTGGGAATGCATGTCAATTAAAAAGCCATTTCCTACTCAATCCCTAAACCACATGCTTCCCACAGTATCAGGTATGTGGCAAACATTGGCTTCTAGCTGGGTATCACCCTTAGCCAAACTTTGCCGTCAGTGGCAGCAGTTCTAGATCTTCCCCAATGGGAGAAACAGTTCCCATTTCTCTGCCTCTTGAGCATCTGTCCCTCAGCCTGCACTTCCTTTGGTGATCCAAGTATACCAACCTTGTTCCAACACCCCACTCCACCCCCTCTAGGGCCAGGTTCAACCCTCCCCAGGTACCTGTCACAGGTGAAGCTGGAGAGGAAGAAAAGCAGGGTGTAGATGAAGAAGGTATAGGCAACAGCAATGATAGTACCAAGAGGAATTGCCCGGCTGGGGTCCTTCAGTTCCCCTGGAAGGAGAGAAGTAGAAACATCATTCCCTATGTCCTGAGCCCATAGCACCCCGGAAAGGGCATAGGGAAGGTGGTAGCCCCACACACCCAGAAAATGAAGACAGCAGGCAGGGATTCTCACCTGACATGTTGGCCCCAGCCATGATGCCTGTGCAGCCATTAAAAAGAACAGCAAAGACACTGGCGAAGGTCATCATGGCCCCCGTGGTATAGTCCTTGGCATAAAAGGCTGAAGAGGGATTGTTCCCAGGGAGGAACGGAAGTCAGCACCCCTTTTAGAGATGCAGGTATTTTGACCCCACTACCCTTTCCTCACATCCCACAGCCCCGTTGCTTCCCCTACCAATATCACCAAGACCCCAGCCCTGACCCCTCCATTGTCCCATCTTCCTCATCACCTCCTTCTTCCCCCATTCTTCTCTGGTCCTCCCTCCAGGCCTTCATCCACACTATTCCCTTGGACAACTTCTCTTACACTCTCATCCAACTCCCTGACTCACCCCCAGTCACCTCCAGCTTCACCTGCTCTAGCCCTCCTCAGCCCAAGCTCAGGACTCCCCACTTTAGATTCTCATCTTCAAATCACACTAGGTCTATGTAATTGTTTCCTAGATGTACAGATTCACTCTCCCCACAGGACCAAACACTTGGTAGCCAGGACACCAGATGGGTCTTAATCAAACCACCTGACCTCCTGCCCCTGATTTTCTGACATCTATCCCCATGATGCGGGGATTCTGAAGGCCCAGACTCCACATATGCCCACCCCTTGCCCCAATAACCCTGTCCCTTGTGCCCAGCTCACCACCTAAGTTCGCCTTCAGGGTGCTGCTGTTGAAGCCAGTGAAATGGCCAACCTGAGGTGGCAGGGAGGAGCCATTGGGGCCAGGCCGAGGGGTCAAGGAGATGTCCCTGGGGCCCACAGCCACAAAGCTGACCAGCACCGAGGCCAGGGACCCAGAGACCAGGAGGAATGTGAGGAAGGAGGCTCGGGCATAGAGACCAGCTCCTAATGTGCAGACCCCACCCACAAGGCCCAGCAGCAGGGAGCCGTAGAGAAGATTCCAGCCATAACCCTGGGGCAGGACCCGGAGCCCATTGGAACCTGTGGCATCTGCAGAGAGAAGAGAGTAGTGTTAGAAGGTCAGGTTCTGAGGATGGATCTGACCCCAACCATGACTCAGAGCAGAACCTGACTCTTGAGACCATCTGTCCTCAGAAAAACCATCATCCCAGCTCCCCCATTCAGCTAACCCCCAGCATCCTAACCCTTCCTGGTGGTTACCACCAATCTTCCTGTCAACTTCAGGGGTATTAATCTGGCCACCCCCAATTAGATGGCAAGTTCCTCCTGGGTCAGGATAAGGTCTTGGACATCTAAGCATTGTTAGGCAAACAGAAGTTCAAGAGCCAATCTACTGAATGACTTTGTTCCTCTCGTGGCGAGGGTTTCTCTGTCACATGGTCTTAGAACCCCACACACTGCAAACCCACAGAGCTGCCCCACAAGGGTGGGGACCACAGACCAGCCCCGAAGACATCCAGCACAGCTTCCACCAGTCCCAGCAGGGAGACGGCACAGCCACAGACATTAGCCAAGTAGAACATGAGGCCAATGCTGCCCCCAACCTCAGGCCCGAGGGTCCGGCTGATCATGACTAAAAGTGGAAGCAGAGGATGAGCGTTAAGGGAAAAGAAACTGAAAGGGAATATGAGGAAGGGCCCCCTCTCTGTTTCTCTGCAGACATAAAGACTGTTCCCAGGAGCAGTGTGTACCCCCAGACAGTCATCCCCAAGCCGTATGACTTTCTACAAGTCACTACTATTTTTGAACTCTAGTTTCTCTTCTGACCTATGAATACTACCTAACTGAAAAGACTTTCAGGAAAACCAAAATGGCAGAGGGGAAGAGCTGGTAGATGGGAAAGTGACCAACATATCTTTGGAGCATTCATCAGAACCAGCTTCCCTCCTACCCTGCACCCCAGGGAAGGGGTAGAGAGGCCCCTACCTCATCCCTACGAAGCCAGAAGAGCCCAGACCCCAGTTCATCCAGGTTAAAGGATACAGTAGGCTCCACCCCCTCGTACAGCTCCATTGGTGGCAATGGCACAGACAGATAGGACAGTGAGTGCCAGGATGAAGTAGGCAACCAGGAGCATGGCCAAAGCCTGCAGGAGTCCAGCATGGCCCACCACAAACCCTGGGACAGAAGAGGCAAAGCAGGTCACAGAGTGGGTCACACCCCCAATCCCCAGCTATCAGTTATGGAAAGGCAGAGCTGAGCACAAGGCCACAGGGAGCCCCGTCCCTGAAGCCACCTCGCCTTTCCCCAGCTCCATCCTGGTTCCCCTTTCCTCCCATTGCACCCCTGAGTAAGCTCCCCACCAACTTCTGCCTCCTTTGTGCCCCCCACCTCCACTCACCAATTCTCATGAAGACAACTATACTGAACATGGACAGGACCGTGGGTACCACCACACCCAGGAACGTAGAGAGTTTCCGGGCAGGTGCCCCTGCAGAACCCCCAGCCCCATTGGCAGAGAAGGCAACCCCCTCCTCCCCCAGGAGGCGGTAGGCCAGCAGAGGCGAGTTCTCACTGGCCATGGCCAGGAGCAGGTAGGGGATGCCACCAGGGGGTTACGAGGCCTGCAAAAGAGAATGAGCTAAGTGGAAAGCTGCACCACAGAGCCCCCCCAAAACACCCAAAAGCCTCCCCAACAAGGAAACACACAGGCAATTTTTTTTAGACTAGGTTTTGCTATTTTTGCCTGTGGAACCACAGGCTCACGTTGCCCAGGGTACCACAGACTCAAGCAATCCCCGGCCTCAGCTTCCCAGGTAGCTGGGATTACAGGCGCGCACCACCACGCCCAGTTATATTTTTTTGGAACTAGGTCTCCCTACGTGCCTCCGACAGGACTCAAACCGCAATCCCTGGCCCCAGCCGCGGCTGCCACTTACAGGCATGAGCCACCATGCCCGGCCAGGCAATTCTAAGGGTCAGTGGAGGTAGGGAATACTATGGAGATCACTGCCCCCAACAACGACTTCCTCCAAACCCCTTAGCATTTGATTAGCAATGTCCTTCCCAGTTGCCAGGAGCTATTACTTGCCCCTATATCCCTGAGATGGCACTGGCTCCAGGAAGGGGCAAAGATCCTCTCCCTTCTTAACTAGCAGTACAAGAGGAAGCAAATACCCTGAAAGGGAAGTGAGTTAAAGGTAAGCCACTTCTCTGGACTCCTAAGCAGAAGCCCCCAAACTCCCTCAGCAATCACCTCTCACAGGCAGCAAGAAAGTTCCAAATCTTTCAAAGTCCCATCCTCCTTTAGCCTTCTCTCCCAAGCCATCTCACACCCCCTAGTCCTCTCGTCAGCCTCTCTCACCCACACTGGGCGCCCCCACAATTTACCAACCCAAACAAACCCTTTGACTCCCAAAACAAAAACACAGGCAGGGAAAACAAGCTGGGTGCTCCTCCCCCCACCGGTCCCAGCCCCTTTCTCCCGGGGCGGGTTAGAGGGCCCTCGGATCCCTTTCTCGCCGGCCAGGGACACCCCTACAGCCCGGGTGCGGCAGGGCGCTCACTCACCCACCCGGAGGATGCAGCCGCTCGGGGGTGACCCCCGAGAGCCAGAGGGGGTCCTCTATAGTAAGAGGGGGTGCGGGTGCCGGAAAGACAGCAGCAGCTACCGGGATGCCAGGCCTGGAGCCTGCCCCCCCCAGCGCAAGCGCCCCATTGGTCCGCGGGTGCGGCCCCGCCCCGTGGGTGCGCCCGGGAAAGTCCCGCCCCCTCCCGACTCTGGCTGTCTGCGCAGCTACGGCTCCACGTGCACCGGGGGTCCTGCCGGGAGTGGTCCTCTGACGTCTTTCCAACAGGGATTGGTCCAAGGCTTCTAACCCTGCTGTAAACTAGCGCCCACAGCGTGGGCACCCCTTCAGAGCTGGGAGAAGTCCGAGGGAGCCGTCGCTGAAAGGGGTGTGTAGTGTCAGCGGAAGGCCGCCTGTGGGTGGGCGGGGCCGTGACACCTGGCCCAGGTGCGCTACCCGGGACGCAGGGCCGCGTTGGTTGGCGCCTTCTAGTGTCCTCTAATCCTCAGTCTCTCTAATATCTGGGGTGTCCCCGCGGGTCCCGGCCTCACCCTTCATTCAGCCTGCAAAACCCTAGCCTTGCACCGAGTCCAGTCTGCCGGCTGCGCTCCTCCCTTCCACCACTGGAGGGAGCCGTTGGCCTCTGTTCCCTAGCGGCTCGGGCCGCAGTCACTTTGCACCCTCTGCCTCCAATTTTTCCCTATTCCTTCCAGCAAAGATTACAGGATTTGTGAACCTCAGTGAGTCAGGACTCTGCAGGTACCTGCAATCTCAGCACCTCCTGGCAAGGTTTCTCATCTGTAAAATAGGGATTAACTGGAACCTCTTCCATAAAATTGTTGTGAGAGTTCAATAAACTGTTCATAGGCACTTTAAGAACAATGCCCAAGTGTTCAATGTTACTATTTGCATGTAGTAGGCAGTACTGCATTAAATATGCATAACCATTTGTGAGACAGATTCTGCTATTATTTCCATTTTTCACATTAGGAAATGGAAGTTGAGAGGTTCAGTAGTAAATTCCGAACTTTTTAAACACCTTTCAGGTTACACTGAACCTGAGGAAATGAGCACCACTTTTCAGGTCTGGTCTTTGGTGTATGGAAATCTGCAACAATCTGTAGGAGAGGAATGGGCTTAAACTAGCCCAAATGTAGCTTTGCCTGGGAATCTGGTGAATAAACTGGTATTCTCGGTGTCCAGAACAGAGTTTGGATCTTTTCAACACCAATACCATTCTTGTCACAATTTTTGATTTCAATATCCAAATTGATGGATTGATGAGATAGCCAACACTGTTGCCCAGTAATTGCTTAAATTCCACTTCTGTGTTGATCTCACCTCTTTGTCTTTACCAGTCATTGCAACCTCTTCCTCTTTCTATGCTAGAATGCTCTCTGGCGTGCATGTTATGGGGAAAAAATCAATCTGATACTTCTTAAAACAGAAAGGAAGATTTACTGAGGACTTACTGCAAAAGGTCTCAAGACTATCAAAATGGAAGCAAAATTGGACTCAAATTCAATATAGTAAAGACAACTAGGAATTTACAGCCAATAAGTAGCAAGAAAAAAAATCAGTGAATGAAAAAGTACTAAGAGACATCAAGTGCAAGGGAGTGCTTCCTAAACTATAACAAAGAGAATTCTTGTTGAAGGCAGGCTAAGATGATCAGATATTAAGAGTAGAGGGATGCTCTCTAAACTGAGCCAGGCTAGCGCATCAAGGATAAGGCCCAAGATTCAGCAGAGCCTGCCTAAAATTTAATCAAGGAGAGAGTCTATGTCATGCCCTGACCTGAATAATCTTCCACTCACAAATCCATTGATCTACCTACCTTCTGTCCACTATGCCCACCCTTCCTTACTTCCCTTGTTACCCAGCTTAAAGTTCCAGGTCAATGAAAAGCACTCCCCTGCCCCTCACTTTATTACACCTCCTGGAAAAAACATAGCCTCCTGTCCTGAGCTTACCCAAAGGAGGGTGTAACTGGAAAAAACACCCAACCTTAAGACAATTTCATTTCAAATTCATTACTGTAAATGCTTATCCAGCACTTGGAGATTTATGCTATCCAGCATTTGGAGATTTCTCTAGTCCACTCTCCCACATTCCTAACTGATTATTAAACCTTCATCCCTCTCTTCAACCCTTCAGAGCTTCATCCACCTCACTCTCTACTCACTACCTTGCCACCCAATTCATTGAGGAAATAGAAACCATAGAAAGAGACTCAAAGTTCCCACCTACTCACTATGCTTTTCTTTGCCCTCCTTTTCATTTAGTTCCCAAGTAAAGTCAACCTGCTTCTAGTTCCCCCCCCCCCCTCCGCAATGGGAGCTTACTTTTTTCCTCCTGTACTGAGGGTCACAGAGTGCCAAAGGCATGCAGGAGAGCCCTAATGGGCAGGCACTTACACCCATCCTACAGAGCCTTGGGCTCATTGACCATGGCCAGGAAGCACCAGACAACATAACAACTAGGCCCACTGGGAGAGCTGCCATTGTGGAGGGTGTGTACAGTAGCAACTGCCTTGAAACACTTGGTCACTCCCACTTGGTCACTCCCATCTTCCTCAAGGTACCTTGAGCACACCTTGAGAGATGTGCATACTATGGCCCAGGTCATTGACCTGTGTAAGCTCTTTTCCTGCTTCTACGTCAATCAGGTGGAAGCTCTTGGTTTCCCTATTGGTTGTCACCACATGCTCACCAGTCAGGCATAGCTTCCGATTGAACAGGAAGAATTCTCTGGGCTTGGCATCCCCAGATAGAGGTAGAGATGCAGACCAGCCCTGAAAAGCCATCATTCAGCAGGACCAACCTATTAAATTTGCAGAAGCACCAATCAAAACAGATATAAGCTTCCAAAATCGTTCCCATTTGAACATGGAGCTAGACTCATCACTATTTCCTTAGGCATCTTGAGGTTGTCTTCATGCAGCCGATAGGACAGAACCACCCAATCTGGATAACGTAAAACCCAATGGTTCTAGGCTGAGCAGGATCACATTTCCTTGAGCAGCCCAGGCTTCCACAGATAGGAAGTATCTGTTTCACAGGTCAGCTCTGACTTGAGCTATTCAGTAAGCATTTCCTCCTCTTTGTAAGGCACATAAAGAGGCTCAACACAATTGGTTTCTTCTGTCGCTGACCAAGGAGGGATTTCCTCTCTGGATGGCTTGAACCAGCCAGGTCTTGTTTTCTATCTACTCTTATGGCTCGCAGCTTTTCCTCCAGTGGTGTGTCAACCACCCGCCGTCTCCAGACACTGGGAAAATGTGTAACTGGCACTTCAACCACTGGTGTCAGTCTAGTGACACTCTATGCCCCAGTTTCATGATCGTGCCAGATGACTTGTACGGATAAGCACTTGGGTCTAAATCAACATTATCTTCCTACTTTCACTTCAACATTGTGTTTCCCGTTTTTTGTCTGAGGAGATCAGGAGCTCTTTCCCCAGATGTCAAAGGGCATACCCACAG
>PVHY01033677.1:0-10970 GCA_004024945.1 Uropsilus gracilis
GGGCAAAACCCTTCATGAATTTCACCTCAGAAATCCATTTGGGGAAACAACTATGGCTGGCAAAAAAATGAAGGAAAGCATAAACAGCTGGGACTACATAAAACTAAAAAGTTTCTGTTCAGCAAAAGAGACAATAAACAAAACAAAAAGAAACCCAACCAACTGGGAGAAAATTTTTGCCCTGCAGACAAGTGACAAGAGTCTGATAACAAAGATCCACAAAGAGCTCCTACAGCTCAACAAAAACAAAGCAAAAAACCCAATCAAAAAATGGGGAGAAGAACTAAAAAGAGACTTCACCAAAGAGGAGCTACAGATGGCTAATAGACATATGAAAAAATGCTCCATATCACTAATAATCAGGGAAATGCAAATTAAAACCACACTGAGATACCATCTTACACCAGTAAGAATGGTCCATATAAATAAAACAGACAACAACAAATGTTGGCATGGATGTGGAGAAAAAGGAACTCTCTTACACTGCTGGTGGGAGTGCAAACTGGTCCAGCCACTATGGAAGACTGTGTGGAGGACCCTCAAACAATTGAAAGTGGACTTACCATTCAACCCAGCAATCCCACTACCAGGAATCTACCCAGAGGACATGAAAATATTGATTCAAAAGGACACAGATACGTGCATATTCACTGCAGCCCTGTTTACAATTGCCAGGAAATGGAAACAAACCAAATGCCCCAAAACAGATGATTGGCCAAAAAAAATGTGATACATATACATAATGGAATACTATGCATCCATCAAGGAGGACAAACACATGTCATTTGCAGCAACCTGGATGGAACTAGAGGGACTCATATTAGCAGAAATAAGTCAAAAAGAAAAAAAGAAGTGCAGGATGGTCTCACTTATATGATGGATATAAGGAAAAACAAACAAATGAATAAGAAAGAATGAAAACAACCAATGGGACTGAACCATGGAGCGAGAGAGGAGGAGGGGGAAGAAGGTGGGGGAGGTGAAGAGCACAAAAGATCAGGATAGTTAACAAATGTTAGTGAAGTGTAAAGCCCCAGGGTACACATTAATGGACTAATGTAATATAAATATAAATATATATGCAAAAAATAATTACCAGATATCGGATGAGAACAATGGGCCAAACAACGAATAACTGAACATGAACTTAACCAACCAACAAATCGCAGAAAAAGGTGAGATGGAGTGACTGGATGGGAGATACAGAAGGGGGAAGAGGGATCAATTAATGCACAAATGTGACAAATCAATGAAATGAATTTTTCAAATAAATAAAAATAAAAAAAATTTGAAAAGGGAAAGTTTTTACTAAGAAGTTTCTATCTTTAGTCAATTTTCCCTGAGTGGAAACTTAAAAGTATAAAACTGGTGAATCAAGAAAATTTATGTGCTACAATCTATATGTTATTCAGATAAGTCTCTGTCCTTTGTCTTTATATAGTAATTGAATGCAGATATTTTCCACAACATTGTAGACTCTCAAGTCTATCAAATTATAATCAAAATGCTTTTGATGGAGACAAGTATCTAATTGATTAAAAGTTCTTTTTGTTGTTGAGTAGTCTTTAGAGTTTATGGCAAAAGGTTTTCAGAAGGTGAAAAAAATCATAGGGTGAATATGTGTTTTTAAAATAGTTTTCTTGTTATGTTTACAGCTATTTTCATAAAGGAAACTCATTTAAAATAGATGGTGTTTAATAATGATCTTAATAAAATTCTTTTTGCTGAGGCTCATAGGCTGAATTAAAATTTTTCAGTCATTTTAATATAACCTAATTGATATGTAATGTTAATTTTACTGAAAAAGTCTATCTAAAATTCTCATAAACATCTAAAAACTGTATTCTTAAGTAGGTTTAATTATCAGAAAGTTAGAATATTCCCGTGTTGTAAAAGAAATTCTGTGCTAAGTAAAAATACATGGCCAGTTGAAGAGGGGTGACACTTCAAGAGACTGAATTCATACAAGATGAGAAACCATAATTCAGAGATTCAGTTTTTGGATGCTGAACATAAAATACTTTGATCTCAGATGGAATAGACTGAAAACTAATGGAAAGAAAGGCATTTAGCCCTAGAATCAACACATTTTAAAAGAAAATTAGAATATGATGTATCCTGGAATCTCATGATCAGTTTTCAAAGCTGAGAACCCAGGATAACCAAATCCAATGAAAATCTGAGAGGACCAGAAATCTGCAGGGTGTTTGAGAAATGTAAAGGATTCCAGAAAGGATCAAAAAACCTCACCACAAAGCTTCATAAACTGAAGTAGTTTCTTATACAATTCTATTTTTTGTAGCACATTGATAGATTAACATAGTCACTACCAAAGTTAGAATACAGAAAATATCCATCATCCTTTTCAGGAGCAGAGTTAATATTCTACACACGATTGATTGTGTCTTTCCACAATGTCAATTTATTTGCAGTTTATCAAATTAACAAACAAATGACTGATGACCCATGACAAGTGGAAACCAGCCAAACAGAGTGAACAAGTAGAGAACACACAAATCTACACAGCAAGCCATCTATCTTTAAACCTTAATGCATCTTTAAGTCTAACATTTTCTGTTTGTTACAGAGTATAATCTATAAAAAGGGGGAGGGTCCATGATCCCTGCTCCAACTGATGAAGGGTGAACCTGAGTGGGGAGGAGAAGATTTGAAAGAGGACTGGAGGAGTCAAATGGAGCAGAAAATGTGTGAAGTTCCAATTGCTTCTCAGTTTTGGACTTGTACCAGGACTTGCAGGACATGGAAGAAATATATGGTGAGATACATATGGGGAGTGTGACAATGGCAGATTTTATCTTGATTTCTATTTTAATTCTCTCCTTTTCTTTTCAGGATTGCCTGGCCCCGTTGCCACTTTCTTATGGTTTTTGCTAGAAGGTGCCTTAGTGTTGTGGCAATTTTTAGCCTTCAGTAAGACCAGCTTTGGGCCAATTCTGTTTGACTGAGCATTTAAACACAAAGGGGTGGGTAACTTTGGGTGTTTCAATGGAAAATTAGGTCCTTTCTCCTCTTCTTTCTCTATGCGCACTTGTCTATTAGTTATTACCTACTAAAAGTTTGCTTTGTTTTTAGTTGGTAAATGACAGAATCCATCTAGAGAATGCAATTTGGCGAATGCTTTAGCTTTGTGTACTGATAAAATGCTAGAAAAGAAAGTCAATTGCTAATGAGTCAAAGTCCAAACAAATGAGGGTGCTGGTCTGTTTCTGGCAGATGTTTTGGGATTCAAATTTCTCATGTTCAGGTGAGTGAAGTATAGGTGTTTGATTTTGTCCAACTCTGTGGACTATAGTCAGCATGCTAGGAGCAATCAGGAGCAGAGTTCTTCTCTGATGAAGCCTGGGTTGAGTAGCTATGTTTCAATGGATGGACTCATGTAGCAATGAGCTGTCACTTGTTTGGTGTCCACCTACTATTTCTACATACTTTAAAGTCTCCGCCCAGGTTCACTGCATCTTGTTGTTCAGATATATATCCAGGGAAGACCACCTAGACCTTCACTCTGAGGTACTACCCTCATCACGTCCATAAATCCAAATGGATACTCTCTAATTTACCTCCCCACAGTGGGTTTTAAATTGGTGACTACATTTTATATTTGATATAATTTCATTCATAGCTGATTAAGTAATATGTATTTGAAGAAATAAAATAGTCTAATCACCCCTAACTATTCACTAATACTGCTCCTATATATTCAAATACTCAAAAAGAAATGTAAGATCTGAGTACTGTATCCAGTAAGATGTTGACTATATAATTTTATCTTCAGTAATATTTCATATATAGGTGATTTAATCAAAAATTTTGAAGACAGAAAAATTGCTAATCTCATAAACCTCCTTTAAATAAGAATAAGGAGGTCTTTCAACTAATTTACAAAGTCAAGGTAATCTTAACAAAATTTTCAACATTGAAACTAGTAAATGCATTCACACTGTGACTATATGTAACATCACATTTTCAGAGTATGTATATGCTATGCTAAAATTATATATGTATGACAAACAAGTTGAGTTGATTCTACCACAAGTAGTTTGGTTTAATATTTAAAAATAAATCAATAGCCAAAAACAATCTAGATGCTGAAGGTATCATAAAAAATCTCTGCCCTTAGGAAAGTTAAATTCCACTGGCATGAAACAGTTAATAAATAAACAATAAGTAATATATTTGATATTAGTTGGCAAGAACTCTACACCACTATGCACATAGTTTCTATGACCGATCCATGCGGGAACATTACATCACTAACAGATGCAGTACAGTTGAACCTTATAAAAATTCAATCACTATGAACCAAGCCCAATTATACCACAGCCTCATACATAGTTTATTTGCTTATGCCAGTCATCAAAATTCAGTAATTAGAATCATCAGGGGCATTACCAGTCACACATTGATTTTAAAAGTGAATTTTATAAAGTCAGTACCTAACAAATAAGCATAAAAGCATGACAGAAATACCTATGAAGAAGGAGGAATTTTAAAAGAGCACACACATTAATGTTGCTATAAAATGAGACAAAATATTACATTGTGAAGACTCACCTTCCCTCATGGAAGAATTTCATTGAGATAGGATAATAGATTTATATTACTTCCCCCCCAAACATGAGAGTCTCAACTGATTGTCTTGAGTATTATGATGGAGAGTCAGACTCCCATTAAAATCTATGTGTGATTTTTTTTTCAGGCAGACAATAGGAATATTGACTATGTGGCGCATGCCTCATAATGTAAGAGTACAATTCCCATGGGAAGAGGCTCCATGTTCCTTACCCCATTTAAGGAAGAGTAGTAGCAAGGGGAAACAAAATAGGACTGAGAGAGAGGGCTGGGGAAAAGATTAGGAGAAAACTTTAGAAAGCACACTAATTGAGAGACATGTGAAGAGAAATCTGCACTTGCTTCTCTACCTTGGACTTATTTTAGAGACTTAGGGGACATGGAATGAGACACTTGAAAGAGATGAAGACACTTGAAAGAAACAGAGTCATGGGTGAGAGAACAATAGGGAAGCTGATGATGGCAGTTTTTATTTTGATTTGTCTTTGAATGTTGCTACTTTCCTTCCAGATTTGCCTGGCCTCTTCTGCCCCTTCCTATGGGCCACTCTCACCAGAAGAACCCTTTGATTTGTGGTAGGTTTTTGGCTTCAGCAGCTCTACTTTGGACCTACCCAAAGTAGTTATCCATCCCCTGGTGTTTACCACCAGGGGATGGATAACTTTGGGTGATATGTTCAGAAGAAGAATGAAGCACAAAGGAGGAGTTAATAGTTCCATTATTCTATACCGTGCAAGCTCTTGGACTTTTATATACCACTATATTTTCTCATGGAACTTCTGAAAATCTTTTTCTTGGGATAATGTTTCCTGCAAAGCTTTGCCTATTTTTTCTACTCTTTATCTTGAATGATTTCAGTTCTAGTGTAATATTTCCTTAGGTTAACCTTTCCATCCCATCATCCCATGTTTTCAGAGGTCAATCCTCAGTGTTTTTGTGGGCTATAATTATTCTTTCAGGGAACGTATCTCAGTTTGAATTTATCAATTCATTGTGAGGTCAATTATTTTATGTGTATCTCACTCATACATCTTAATCATCATACATGTAATACATCTGCTCACATTTAGGCTTTCACCAAAAAGGGATGCCTCTGGAATTTTCCCCACTCTTCGTTCCAGAACCTAGAACAATGACTGGCAGGCAGTAGGCAAACACAAATGTTCATGGAGGCAGGAGGGAAGGGGAGTTGGGCTCACAGTGTTGCCAGGCAATAACCACAACATTCTCATACAAAAAATCATACACATATTAGTGATGACACCACAATAGGAACAACAAAGCCTTATTATCTTCACTTCTTTTCCTAGGATAAAATTATTCTAAGAATTGATAAGGTAGCACTGTTCTTTCAGCATCGACTTTCTGAAATTCCTGAGTCATAATCAATAAGGAATCAGAAAGTGTCCTGTACTTATTCCATTACTGCTAAGAGTGAGCATATAATGAAACAAATATAACATAAATTCGTCCTAAGAATTAAAATTTCCTGAGAAATGAAATATTCCTACACATGGTAGTCAAGTCACTACTGCTTTTATTCCATTTACTCTAACTGAATTCCACTGAGTCCAGACAGACAAACAAATTAACATGAAAAAATTAGATGGGGGAAAGACCAAAATTTAATTGTATATATGTATGCAGAATTTACATGCTTGTAAATTCTAAGGAATAGCAGAACAGACCAAGGATATTTATCCTGAATATAGAATATACCTCTCCTGAAGTGTCAAGGAGAGGGAGGTGGAGACTTCACATGACAGGCAAGAAAAATGTTCCCTCATATATGAGGGCAAAGATGGTGTCTTCGACAGAGAGGACACCTATATGAGAACCTACCACCGACTACATTCTTTTAGGTCATTAAAAAAAAAAAGAACAGTGATTACTTCTTTGATTGGAAAAAGGATGAAAGATTTTCCTCAGTGTTTTGAACCTTCATTACATTCAACTCTGCCTTCCTTAAATAGTGGTACTAGACCTCTTGATGCTCACAGGGCCTCCGCTGACCTCTAGTTTCTATATCTAGATGACACTTATTGGAAGAGGCCTATTTTGGTCAAAAGGAGAAAAGCCTAAATGACACTTTTATGCAGGCAACTCTCGTTAGTGACTGGAATTCTCGGCCGCTAGATAGTTTTCTTTCCTTTCATCACAAATCTTTTCCAACCTTGCCTGCGCCCTCTGTGTACTGCTGAAGTCAAAGGACATATCATACCTTCTGCTACATTCATTTTCCAGCTCCCAAGTCCTGTCTCTAGAATAAATTCTCTATTTGATGCAAAGGCAGGGAAACTTGAGTGGTGCTGGCAGATTTGAGATTCATGTGGTGGAGGAAATGGCCACCTTGCCCAGGTAGCACCGCAGCTGCCCAGGATGCTGAATTGCCCTGGCACCATCTGCTTGGCTGACCCACTAATCTGCCAGGTAGTTTTTGTGAACACAAGAACTGTTTCTCGTTGGAGATTTCTTAAAACATCTCTTACATCAATTAATGAGTGAAGAACAGATGGCGATTTCTTGAGACAGTGAAGGATTTAACTAATTCATTACTCATGGAGGAAACAATGATAACAACCAATTCCACATCATCTGCTTTGGCTTACTTTTCTTTTGACTTGTCAATATCAGGTTTTACAAAGGGAAATATGCTTCTCTGTTTCAGATGATGGGGACTTATAAGGATGCTCTAGAAATTCTGAGAGCAGAAATATGTCTCAATAATGTCAAGGCCTGGCTTTCTATCAGTAGCTATGGTACTCATCATTTTTCAGTTACCAGACAAGCTCCAAGGACACCAGCAAACTAATAACTGCCATAGGCTTTGGTAATGTGGGCCTAAGCATGAAACTGTACCATGCACACAGAAAGATTCAGCAAAAAACTGATGTTGTAATACTAACAATAGAAATCCTGTGACTTGAAAAATAGTTTTATTACCTAGTCATTCATTTTATCATACTATTAGATGTTTCAGTATTTCTAATTTCTATCATATTCATGTTTCCTTTTCTGTTTTCTTTTTAAATTAAAATATGCTTATTTTCTATTTTATTATTTTTACTGATTACATATATATATATATATACATGTATATATTTACATCATTATATACCCCAAAGTTCTCCCCTCATTGTTACTGTTATCCTGATCTTTTGTGCTCATGCATCCCCTGATTTCCCCTAATATTTTTCTTTATTTCTCTCTCCCTCCCATTTCAGATCTCTCTTTCTCCCTCTCTTATTCCCTCCTTCCCAATAATCTAATTAAACATGCTTTTAATTATTCATTGTCAGAACAAATACCCCACTGAGCATTCTTATGCAGACTACTCCTTAAAAGTGTCCCTTAAAACAGACCAATCAATACTCCTCTTTAACCTAAGTAGATTTCTGATAGGATCTTTTCCAGACAGGTTAGCAGGTTTACATGACAAACAGCATGCCAAATTTTGTATAAGGATCACCCTGAGGGATTCTGCATAAAAAATTCTGAGTACAAGGTACCTTGAGTTTCATAGACTATTAAATATACTCATAATTCACTTTTCTGTCCCTCTAGAAGTTGATGATATACAACTTTATATATTAGGTTCAAATCTTTAAAAATATGTCAATGAACACAAAACATTTTTGCTCGGGAAGTACTTGAGTAATGACCTCTTTAGAGCTTAGGGAGCCATTTGGAAAATTTGCAGTGGTTCACAAAGAATTTTCCCACCATGCATGTCTCCAGGTCCCTGAAGCCAGGCTGAATCAGTCCAGCTCATTTTGGAAGCAATCTCATGACTAAGTAAATTGTCCCTGATTCCTGGCAGGGTAAGATAAGGTATCAGAAAGATTAGAAGGTAAATAGATTTTAGTTTAAATCGGTGTTGTGTCAGCAAATAACTGACGTCACTCAGCCTCTCTGAGGTGCAGTTTATCCATCTGTAAAAAGTAGGTTGTTACAGGGTTTATATGAAAAAATGTGTACAGAACACTTCCACAGAACTTGAAACAATTAATACTCTTTTTTCCCTATGAGCTCCTTTTTTGAACTTACTTAACAGTTCTTCTAACCTGTTTACTGCTGAGACAATGGTGGGCCCTGGTGACTTATATTTACCAGTTTAATGCTCGACTGATAATCTATGAACGTATGTGTCTCAATTCACACTGAGATGCTGGCATTGCAGTTTCTGCTGGTAAAAAGTGGTACAAGGATGTGCAGAGGTGCAAATTCTGAGTCATGGATGTGATACCTGAATATATTGTTGATTGTGGGCACACTGCCTGAAGGCACAGAAGCCAATGCCATTCCACTATCTTTTGAGAAAAAAAAAAATCTGTTCAATGCAAGGAAATCTGGCTAGTGACTGAAGACAAGGTTCTCATATTATTTTCCCCAAGGATAGAGATTTGGACGGTATTTATGAGGTTGAGGACAAATAAAGCATATTTCTATACATACAAGTTGATTTGTCATCTGCTGAATCATGATGTAGTTTGAATTCTTGGTCCAGAGCTGCAAAAACCCTAGAATTGAAGCAACTCTTGCTTCTGAAAACTATCCATTTAACCATAACTTTGTCACTTCAGGTCTATATTCTGTGGTTATTTTTCTGCCTGGACAGTGAAAGATCATGTTTAGTTAAACTCATACTTCTGGATCTGTAGTCTGAAATGCATTCAAAACAGAAACAGAAAAACTTGTTTCTTTCTCGTTTAATACAGACGGGGGTATTTTCATCCCATTGTTTCATGTTGTAAGTCTACCCAGATATTCTTGCAAGAATGAGCAGAGAGGAGAAGAACACGATAATAATCACAGTTTTAGGGGAAAACAGGTAGATTCCTGGAGTCAAGCTTGCTCAGTTCAGAGATTGAACCAAGAATGATACTTTAGGGTAAGTAAATTATGAGGGTTTTTAACCTTTTTGCTATTAGCCTCTGTGATCAGCACCTGTGGCATTGTGCTCTCCTCATGATTGTACATGCCTGGCCCAATAAGCAAGTGTGAATGTGCACACTTGGACCTCAGAGGAGGTGATAAAAGGGTGGCATCACCCCAGAAAGAGAGAGCATGGAGATAATGCCAAGAAGAGAGAAGTCTAGTTTTGGGAACTGTGGGTGGGGAAAGAAGAACGGATGGAAGAGATTGAGATCATCTAAGACAAACAAACTTGAGTCATAGGATTGGGACTTGGTGAATATAAGGATGGAAGAGATTGAGATCATCTAAGACAAACAAACTTGAGTCATAGGATTGGGACTTGGTGAATATAAGCCAAGTCATTTATTATGAGTTTTGGGTCCCCTTATATACCTTGGTAAGGAATGATTACAATGTAGCAATATGGAAGGAAAAACCCAGGATCCTGTGGTATGTAAGCATGTGGACTAGGAGGATGTGGGATTCATTACTTAGCAGGAAAAATACCTCCAAGGGTAAAAACCTTTATCTTTCAGGGACATGTCTCTCTCTAATGGGACAATCCTAAGAGGTTAGGGGGTTGCTGTCATAGATAAGAGACTTACCAGTAACCATCTCTAATGTGCCAGAGATGGGTGAGAATAGATAAAGGTTTTTCTTTAGCTAATGCATATCTCTTATCTATTGTCAGCACCCTACATCTCTTATCTATTATCAGCACCCCACACTCTAGAGAGGTAACACCAGAGAGAGGGCACAGAGAAGAGGTTATAAAGATTCCTGCGGGACTGGGAGGCTTGCCCTCTCCTGCACTGCCTGATCCATGCTTGCACTACAAACAGACTAGCCCATTGATGATTTGGTGAAGCCCAGCCTAAAAATCATGAGTAGAAATCAGGGCTATAGTTATGAATCACTTTCTATTCCTGATCACAATGTTATAACTGTATCTTCATGAGTGTTATAATACAGTGGTCTCAGGAATGGGTACTATTTTCCATGCTTCACCTAAAAGCAGCTATCTTGGATTACAAATCCTAGCAGGTCATTCAGATTACATTACTGAATGGGAGGCAGCTGTGAAGGATATGCAGGTATATGTTAGATGTGGAACAAAAGAGAGAGACATTGATTTTTTTTATTTGAAAAATTCATTTTATTGATTTGTCACATTTGTGCATTAATTGATTCCTCCTCCCCCCTGTGTATCCGCCATCCAGTCACTCCATCTCCCATTTTTCTGCGATTTGTTGGTTGGTTTACATTGATGTTCAGTTGTTCATTGTTTGGCCCCTTGGTCTCTTCTGATATCTGGTAAATGTTTTTTTGTTTTTGCAAATATATGTATATTTGTATTTATATTACATTAGTCCATTATTGTGTACCCCAGGGCTTTCCCACTTCACTAACATTTGTTAACCATCCTGATCTTTTGTGCTCTTCACCTCCCCCACCTTCTTCCC
>PVHY01033678.1:0-10968 GCA_004024945.1 Uropsilus gracilis
GGGCGGCGTGGGCTGCGGTGGCTTCTCTGCACACGGGCGCTCCCGCTAGTGGGCGTCATGGACGAGTGAGTGGCGAGCGGGAGGGGAGCTGGGGGGCCGGTGGCGAAGGGGGCGGCCACCGGCAAGTCCCAAGCTCGCGTGGTCACTGTGGGTGCACGAGGGGCAGGCGGAGGCTGGGGCCGCGTCTGCAGGGGAGGGCAGGGCGAGCGGAGGCGCTGGGGCCTGTGGGAGAGTGGCCGGCGGGTGACAGATGACATGGGAGATTGGGTGAGGAGGGGTGGGGTGAAAGGAGACCAAGAGCGATGAGCTGCTTGGGGAATACGAGCGCGGAGGGGCCCTGGAGCCGGAGGTGTGCACGTGGGATCGTGGGGCAGGGAGCAGCCAGGTGCTGGCTGGACAGACAGGTGGACAGATGGACAGACAGAGGGACGCCGAGCAGGCTGAGTTCTTCGCCGTGGAGGGAGGCTCGAGTCAGCAGAAGCGCGCAGACCCCGAGGTCACGCCCCACGCTGGAAGACAGGTTTGGCGGGAGGGGGCTGGGGCGCAGTGGACATGGTGGGGTAGCAGGGCGGGAGGCCCCTCGCTGGCCTGTGGACGCACCTGCCTTGGCACCCGTGGCTCTCCTCAGAGAGGAGCCTCTGTGGGAGCATGAGACGCAGGCCGGCCGGGCTTGGAGAGTGTCTGGCGGAGGGTTTCCGTGGAGGCGAGAGGTCCAGTGGGGCTTGAGAAGAGGCAGATGCCCCCCTCCCCGTGAGCTCCAGACGAGGCCTGCAGCCCCCACGGTGGGTGGGCGGGCGCCTGTGCGGGCCCCTCGGCAGAGAGGCCACGGGGGTGTTTGCCTCCGCACGGGGAGGCGTCTGGATGCCAGCGTATTCGATGCCAGGTCAGGGCGGTCGGGGTGAGGTGGTGGCCTGGGCTGGCCGCTCTGTGGGCGTCTCCCCTGCCTGGGAGGTGACGCGGGGTCAGGGCCTTGAGGCTCTCAAGGGGCACCCATCATGGGGGCGCACCGAGTCCTCCCGGTGATCAGGCACAGCGCCCCGGACCCGGGCTCACCCTGCCTGCCTTCCCCGACGGAGTTGGCGCCCCGGCCCGCGCACAGCGGCAGACGCAGCCCCGCCATCGAGCGGCCCAGCAGATGGCCACGCGAGGCCTGGGAGGTCTGCAGGGGAGGCCGGCCTCCTCGGGACTGCAGGGAGATGCTGGAGGCCGTGGGCGGGAAGAGGAACGGGCAGAAGAGATGGAGACGGTCTAAGACGGAGCGTAGACGGGGCTTGGTGAGCACGGCCGAGCCGGTTATTGGCTGTCCCTGTAAACGCCCCTGAACAAGGAACGGTCACAAGGCGGCCGCAGGGAAGCTGAGACCAGGACCCCGGGTGCAGAGCACGTGGGGGAGGAGGATGGGGGTTCATCCTAACAGGAAGAACCCCGGTGGGGTGAACACCTTACCTCTCAGGGACACATCCCCGGAAAGTCCATCCTAGGGGGTGGGGGGCTGCATCACAGAGGAGAGACTGGCCGGGACCATCTCCAGGGCCGGCGATGGGCGGGAGGAGATGAGGCTGTGCCCTCATCCAAGGCAGATCTCTAGCCTGTTTATGGCGCCCACAGGGGGACGCTGCTAATGGCGCCCACCCTGAGTGAGGCCCACAGCCTGGCCGTCGGCAGGGGGGGCCGCCCCGTCCCTTCTCTGCAGCGTCCTGCTGGAAGCGCTCCCTCCCGGCCCCCGCAAGGAAGCACCTCTGATGGAGGCTGCGTCCATGAGGGCTGCTGACAGGCGGGTGTAGCGCGTGGACCGGTCACTCTAGGATGCTGCCTGGTCTCCCTGTCTTCCTGTCTCCCTCCTTGGCATCCGGCGACCTTCCATACCCCCGGCCGCCAGCCCATCTCGTCTCAGCCTTTCTGTCAGCAGGAAGCTTCTGTCCCGCCCTCGGCCACCGCCTCCCATGTCCCTGGCCCTTCTGCTCGTCCAGCTCGTCCACACTTTGCCTCATGATAGTGAGGGGGGCCTGGTCTTCGTCCGGGGCTCGGTGTTCTGCCGTCTGTCAGCTCTGGCTTGTGGAGCTCTGTGCTTTCGATGTCTTAGAGGACACAGAAGCGACCGTTCGCGTGTCCACCTCTGTGGGCGGCAGCTGCCATCACGCCCTCGCCGCGCGGCTCGCACCAGGACCTCCCCTCGTGCACCGGAGCAAGGCGGTCGCCGGCTTTCCTGCCTGCCAGGGCTGGCGCTCAGGGTCAGGGCTTGGCGTGACCTCTCGCGGCAGGGGTGAGGGGACGCTGCAGCCTTGCTTTTCTAAGGGCACTAACCCGATTGATGAGGGCCCCACCCCTACGGCCTCATCACCTCCCAGCGGGGCTCAGGATCACAGAGTCCAGCTTTCCAGGTCCTTCAGACTTTCTCTGCCTAAGACGTGCATCGCCATGTCTGAGCCTCGGCTTCCTCCGCGGCAACCGTGTGCCTCTGTGCCCCTCTGCCCGGCGTGCTCCCGGCCGGCTCCTGCTGCACCGGCCACCTTCTCCGCCCCAGCGTGTGAGCCGTCGGCGTCCCCAGATTCAACTAGAGCCTCGCCACAGGCCGCTCTGCTGCACAGCCGCTCTGCCCCAGGGCCCGGCCTGAGCTTACATGGGGATGTCACCTGTCGTAGGGGTAGGACGGTGCAGGGTCACGTCTGGTTTCAGGGGAGCTGCGGCGGCAGCGGTGACCCCAGTGCCACCTACGTGCTTTGCTGGCACCTGTCGCCACCGAGCTTCGCGGGAGGCCACTGTCTCGACCAGCCATCCCGGGACTGACCCCCACAGCCTGGCTAACAGGGTGGCCACTACCTGCCCCGGGCCTGGCTCAGCGAGTCCCCCGGGGCCCGGACGCGGCCGAGGCCGAGGCGTGACCTCCTGCACGCCGCAGTGGCCTGCAGACATGGCCTGGGAGAGTCACGCATGTCCACACCTCCCTGCCTGGGCGGCGGCTTCGCGTGCGGGTCCCCGCCTGGGCGCCATCGGAGGAAGCTCAGCTCCCCGCGCCGGGAACATTTGCCTTTGTCTGATTTGGGTGCGCCGGGGAAGGAAAGAGGTCCAACAAAGGAATATTCTGGGAAGAAAGTCTATTTCCTAATAGTCCCGTTTATATATAGAACCTCAAGAACCTCATGCATTTTAAAGAGGATCTAATTTAGCAGGATGTACATATTTTATCTCCCTGAGCAGTGGCGGTCTTTCCAGAGAAGCTCGAAGAAGAGGATGCTGTTCGCTGGTGGCCGTGGCCATCGTGGCGGGGGGGTGGAGGTCACGCTGCAGAACGAGCCCCAGGCAACAAGGGCCATTGAGGCCGCTGGAGGGAGGGCGGGGGTGGTGTCCGTTTGGCCTGGGATACTGAGCTGACCTTGCCCGCAGCCTGGGAGAGAGGGGCTTGGCGTCCATGCTGCCCAGGGACGTTCGGAGGTGCCTCTTGTTGCGCGAGAGGGTGAGACCCTCCTTCCCGCTGGGAACCGGCCCAGAGGCTGTCTGGAGAAGGCTCTGGGGCCGGCCAGGGTGGTCCCCTCCAGGGGCAGTGACCAGAGGACCAGGAGCCCTGGGCAGGGCGGAGGTGGCTGTGCAGCCGCACCTCTGGCACTGGACCCTCGGCCTGGTCCTGACCGGCCATTTGCCCCAGTGGTGCCTGGGAAACAGCCCCCCTTGTCCAGCGAGGAGGGAGCCTTAAGGGTGACCGTGGGGCAGTGTAACGAGCACCACGGACCTGGGCAGTCTCAGACACCCGCCAGCGCCCTGCTCCGGGCGTTCGCCAGCCAAGGTCACCCTCCAAGCTGCACGAGGGCGTTTCCCCCAGGGAGAGAGGCCTGTGCCCTGGTGTGGGAGCCAGGGCTCCCAGCCCCCAGCCCCGCTCCCAGTGGTCCACTGGCCTCTGCCTCCTCCTCCTCCTCGCCTGCTATTTGATTTTCTCTCCCGTGTTTACACACTCGCAGTGATAAAATGCGTTTTTGTTCTTACGCTGCTAATGCAGTGGAGGCATTTTTCAATTTCGCTGAAGTACAACACTCTAAGAATGGCAAATAACTGCTTTCAACACCATGTTTCCAAGGCAGGCCTCAAATGGGAGTTAAAAATAGGAATGCAAATGCTAATAACAGTATTGATAAAAGAAACTCCGGCTTCAAAAGTGAGAAATTCAATTAGAAAAAAAAAAAAAAAAGGCAGAAGTGTCTGAGGAGAATGTGGGCACCGGAGCCTAATGGAAAGCTGGGTCCAGGTCTTGCTGCCAACGAGAGAAAGTTTCCCAGCACTCACCGGCCGGGTGCGCTAAGCCGGCAGGGAAGGGTCTGTGCGGCCAGGCCATCGCTGCGGGCTCTGAGACACCCCCACTTGCACTGGACATGGGGTGACGTGGCTGAACAAGCAGCGGGGCCTCTGGTGGTGACGTGGTTGAAAGTTGTGTGCCATAGAGTCCGGGTGGGTGGGTCTGAGGGAGAGACCCGGGAGAAGAGTGAGAAGCATGAAGATAGCGCAGAGAGGAGACAGGAGAATGGGGGCCAGTGGAGAGGAACCTGAGTGGCCTTGCTGGGCAGAAGCCTCTGGAAGAGTGAGCTGGAGGTGGCGAGGAGCCATGGTGACTGGCAGAGGAGTGGCCGGCATGGAGAGTGTGGTACCGCAGCAAGGCGGCATGGTGAGCTGGTGCCTGGAGATACCAGGGATGGGGAAAGCTGACCTGGCCATCAGCCATTGTGGAAGAAGCTTGAAGAGCCTTGGAGACACGGAGCAGCGCAGAGGACTGGAGAGAGAAGAATGGGCATTGGCTGGGCTTTGGCTGCACATTGGCTGGGCCTTGGCTGGCTGTTGACTGGGCCTTGGCTGGGTGTTGGCTGGGCATTGGCTGGACTTTGGCTGAGTTGAGTGTTGGCTGGCCATTGGCTCGGCGTTGACTGGGTGTTGGCTGGGTTTTGGCTTGGCCTTGGCTGGCCATTGGCTGGGCCTTGGCTGGGCGTTGGCTGGATATTGGCTGTGCATTGGCTGGCTGTTGGCTGACAGTTGGCTGGCCGTTGGTTGGCCTTGAGGTCCACCCCCCGCACTCGCAGACAGCTTGCCCTGCTGTCACTGACCCATGCAGACTCAGACCAAGCCAGGGCCCTGGGACTCTGGAGACGCCTGACCTCAGGGAGGCCATGGTCCCTGCATCTTGTCGCGCTGCCCCTTTCAGCTTCTCCGGGACCTTCTCTGCGACTTCAGCTCCGTGGCTGCCTAACAGGGCAGCGTCCCTTGCTGGCCCGGGCCAAGTCAGCCGCCTCCCAGGCCCGTGGGTCTCTCCAGGGTCCGCCTTGCCCGGAATGACCTCAGAGCCAGCGTTCTCCTGCCACGGTCTTGCTTGGCGTCCCTGAAGCCCATCACCCCCCGGCCCCCAGGTGTGGACACCCCGGTTTAGGAGATGCAGCGTCCGTGCGCCCGTCTCCGTCCCACTCGCTGGGCGCAGTCTCCACCTGCTGCCCACCCTGCTCACCCTGCCCAAGCCCACCAGGGGCCCCGAGTGTGGCAGGTGGGAGGTTCTTTGGCCTTGTTTCAAGCCTGCTCTGACTTGTCAGTGGTCCGTCCGAGCACCCGAATCTTTCCCGGGCTCCGTTTCCTCTCCCCTGAGGTGCGTGTGCTACGCCCTCATCAGCCTGTTCCGGGCCCAACGGGGATAATGTTCGTTAACGATGTGCACTTTGTCCATTAAGTATCTAACACGCAGGGAACGTTTCCCGTGATCCCTGTTCTTGCAGTTACTCGCTCGCTGCCTGGGATCTGCTTCGTGCTCACCGCATCGGCTCGGCCTCCAAAACCCAACCGGATGGAACCTTCCCTGTGCGCTTTCCCTCAGCGTGCAAGAATGAGGTTCTGGCTCTGTTGGGCTGAGCCCCGTCATTTTCTACTTGTGCAACTTCCGGCCAGAAGCAACTTCTCGAATGTTCCGTGGCCTCAGTTTTGGATCAGGAGGAAATGCTCGAGACCTGCCACCCATGCTTAGCTATTTCCGAGGTGACCGTTTAGCCGGGGGTGACCTACGTGTACCCTCTTTCCCAGCGCGTGACCACTCGCTTCCACGTTTTCTCTCCACGTCTTTGCTGTGCTTCTGTCTTCAGTGTCGATGGGAAGGGGCTGAACCCCCCACCCGCTGCTTGTTATCCTGTCCAACTCCCTCGAACATCACTTCCCATCACCCCCATCTTCTGGTTCCTGCGTCTCTGTCCTTTCAGAAGCAGGAAGGCCCTGATTATCTGCGCTCGCTCCAACCCAGCGAGCATCCATTTGTTCTCTGTCCAATACGAAAGTGCGGCTGGGGTAAAGCCTGCTCCGAGGCCCCTCCCAGAGACAGCCTCTCGCCCCCCGAGGGCAGAATCAGCTCAGGCCACAGGTGCAAGGGGCTGGGGTTCGCCACATCAAGCACACGCCCCCTTTGGGGTGAGAGACACCCTATGTCCTCAGCGCTCGCTTGTTGCATGTGGAGGGGGGGAGGGCTTCTTTCCAGAAAACCCCAGCAGGCCCAGAAAGGCACCTTCAGACCGTGGCTCCGGGCCGCTCCCTGCAGCGCCCGCCGCGCCCATCTCCACTGGACCTGGCAGATAAGGGCTGTGGGGGCCGCAGGCCGCGGGGGCCTCAGGCCGCGCGCCCTGCTGTGCTCACACGGTCGCCTTTGCGTTCATCGTCCTCCCGCGTCCTGCAGGTCCAGCCCTGATCTCCCCGCTGTGCCTCGCCCCGCACCACCCCGCTGCTGTTGGGATGGTGGGAAGACCTGACGGGAAAGGAGTGGGGGGAAAGGGCGGCGTCTTGGGGAGCTCCAGGAAAGGGGGGCCCCCATTCCTTGTAACGCTCAGCAGCCGCCACCGGCCGCATCTGCTTCCGTCCACCTCCCTCGCTCTTGCAGAGCGTCATCGCCCCACTCAGCTCCGTGCTGGGCTTTGTGTCGTGCGTGGAAGTGCTGCCTGCAGGACCGAGCCCAGGAGCAGGCAGCTGGGGCTGGGGAGGGGGGGGGCCCTGACCACATGGTGTGAGTCCTGGCCACCGCCCCAGCCTCGCCTCTCCCGGCAGCCTGGAGGAAGGCTCGGCTGGCCCGGGCGCCTTGCCAGCTGTTGGCCCCAGCCGTGCGGTGTCTTGGGTGCGGTGACGCGTCTCGGCTGCTTCATGCACACCCTCCCCCCGAGAGCTGTGACCCCGGGAGGCTGGACCTGACGCTCTCCAGGGGAGGCCGCAGCCACGTCACCGGCGGCCCTCGCGGGCTGGGGAGCTGGGCGCTGCACGCAGACGCCCTGGGACCTGGCGAGCAGAGAGAATGGGGCGCTCCAGGGCGGGGGCCCGGGCATAGCCTCGCCCGGCTCTGGGCCGGGGGGGCCGGGGGGCGCGGGAGCCGGAGCCGGGCAGACGCGCCAAGTTAATTTCACGCTTTTCCACCTCAGCTTGGGCACAAATGACATGCGATGCTGCCGCCGGCGGCTGGCGGGGCCTGGACGCCCGGAGATGACAGGGCTCGCTGCTCCTTCCCTCTGCGGCCACGGCAGCTGCACAGTCACGCGGCGTCCCCCGGGGCACCCCGAGCGTGCGGGGACCCCGGCCGCGTCCACGCGGGGCCGTGGACAGTCGGGCTTTCCCGCGGGATGGCGTTGAGCTCGCGGCAGGCGGGGCTCTTCCGGGGCGTCGCCACCTCCCCGGGCGGGCGTTGGGGACCCCCGGAGGCCTCGCTGGTGGCCGTCGCAGCGGCCGGCGTGACTGGAACGGGGCGGGGCGCCCAGAAGGAGGAGGACCAAAGCCAGCAGCACCGAGACACGCGCCCCGGGCGAGGCGGGGGAGGGGCGGGCGGGAGGACCAGCGGGCCAAGGTGGGGGGACCCTGGTGCCCCGGGCGTGGGCGCAGCTCACGCCCCTGAGCGCAGCTCTCGGCCAGCGCTGCCCCCAAGAGCTGCGACACCAGCCACAGGCACCAAACGTGGCCGGTGAGAGCGCCCGGCCAGTGACTCCGGGGATGGCCGCGGGCCGCGGGCCGGGAGAGAGGGTCCCAGGGCGGCTGAACCCCAGCGGGGAGCCCTGGGAGCCCCACCAGCCCCACCGAGACCGGGCGTTTCCGTGGTGGGCATTGGGGGGGCGTCCAGGAGGCATGTCCCCTGAGGCCTCCTCGCCCTGTGGAATGGTGTGGTGTCCACTTAGCGGGCTGGTCCCGGGTTCCGGGGCTTCTGCTGGGCCTGTCTGCCCCTCGGGAGCGGGGAGGGACGGGGCTCGCAGCTGGCGGCCAGCGGGGGAGGAGGCCTGGGTCTGAGCAGTGCCCGGCCACCTTCTCTACGCCCCCTCCGCCCCGCGCCTCCTGCTCTGTGCGCTGACCGCTGCCCTCGCGGCTCACCGTGGACACAGCCACGCCTCACACGCTGGCCGAGGGGGCGGCCTGGGGACCGGGCACTGGCGAGGGGTGGCTCTGCTGGCCAGGCCAGCCCAGCGGATGGACACCTGGGGCTGAGGCAAGGAGGCGGCCGGAGCTGCTCCTGGCTGTTCCCGGCCTGAGCCGGCCGTGGAGGCGGCGGGGGGCAGACACTTTGCGCCGCTGCCTCACGGAGAGCGGGGCGAGGGTCAGAGAGAGCCGGTGATGAGGGCCAGGCGGAGCCTCGTCCCTGCCCCGCACTCCAGACTCCCAGGCCCCCGCGTCTGAGGGGCGACGGAGTCTGGGCCGTGGTCCGTGCTGGGCTCTGTGGTCCGTGCTGGCCTCCGCGGGAAAGATGGTCCGCGGTGGTGAGAGAGTCCGGTCCGAGCTGCAGGCTGCAAGCGACAGCTGAGGCCGCAGCAGGGAGGGGGCAGGGAGGGGCTAGAGCGGAGTGGGGGTGACAACTGTGGAGATGGATCCCGGGCCCTGGTGCTGGGAGAATGGCCTGAGGACACTTGAGGGGCGAGAGCAAGGGTTGTGCAGAGATGAACAAGGTGAGGAAACACAGGCATGCATGCATCCATGCACACACGTGCACACACAATGCAACATACATGGACACACAGAGACACACAGAGAACAAGGCATACATGCATACACATGCAACACAAAGCAAGCAACACATGCTTGAATGTGTGCATACAAAACAGGCACAAACATAAGAACAATGACACACTGCAAGTGGCACACACAAAGCCTGTACACACATGTACACAAGCACACAAGCACACACATGCAAAGCATCGCAAACATATGCATGCGTGATGGGCTGCAAGCAACACATATGTGCATGTACGCGGACACACACCTGCATGCACAAACACACAAGCGCACATGGACACACACATGCTAGCACAAACACACATGTACACACAGACATGCACATACCAGCACACAAAACACATGTGCACATACACACATAGACACACATACCTGCATGCACAAACACATGCACACATGTTCGCAGACACACACACCGGCACATACATACACACATGCAGCAAAACACACATGCACACACACGACACTGAAAGACACATGTACACACGTACATGGACACACAAAAATGCATGCACGCACGTACATGGACACACCCCCACAAAACACATGGTCACACATACATGGACACGTACATACCTGCATGCACAAACACAATGCGCACATGTACATGGACATGCACAAACACACACGTACACACATGGCCACACAAACACATGCGGACACACATACCGGCACATACATACACACACGCAGCAAAACACACATGCATGCACACACATGGCACAGAGAGACACATGTACACACGTACATGGACACACAAAAATGCATGCACGCACGTACATGGACACACCCCCACAAAACACATGCTCACACATACATGGACACGTACATACCTGCATGCACAAACACAATGCGCACATGTACATGGACATGCACAAACACACACACGTACACACATGGCCGCACAAACACGCGCGGACACACATACCGACACACACAAACACACATGCACACATGTGCATGAACACACACATACCTGCACACACAAACACACATGCACACCCACATGCACACGAGTCCTGGCTGAACCTGATGGAGTCCGTGAGAGAGAAGCCGCCGTGTCCCTTCCTGCGCTCAGCAGCTCCTCACACGCCCGCGCCGCCTCCAGCAATGGCCAGGCCTTGAAAGAAGAACCGAACTGGGCACAGCAGCTGTGCGACCTGGACGCAGTGGTCACCAGCCTGAGACACATCAGTAAAAGGCCGGTGGCTCCGGCTCCGGGGGGGTGTCACGGGCAGCACGCTCTGGACCTGGCGGGCGGGGTCTCTTTCGTCTCAGCAGCGTCACTCTGTCCCTGGACGCGTCTGCATCCCTTGTCCGGCCCCGCTGGCCGGGGCTCCTGTGCTGGGTGCCGCCCACGTCTGCCGGACCTCGCCGCTCGTGCCGCCTCGTGGTCACCCCGCCCAGGCCATGTCCCACCCAGGCATCCATCGGGGCTGGTGACCATGGAGCGCTGGGCTCCCCCAGCCTGAGGAGCCCCTTCCCCCCCACTGTTCACGGGCTCCGCCGGCTTCCCGCCCATGCCCGCCCTGCTGTCTGCAGGTCCTCCAGGCGCGGCCGTCTCTGCCCCTCGTGTGGCCTCCGGGCGCGGCCGTCTCTGCCCCTCGTATGTTTGGCTGCCCCTGGGCGCCTGCACCACTTGCCGCAGGGATGGGAGGCCGGGGCAGAGTGCAGCCTGGAGCCGCCCCAGAGCAGGCTGCCGAGGACAACCCGGGCTGGGCGACATGGGCAGCAGCCGGTGGACAACAGCCAGTGGACAACAGTCGGTGGACAACAGGAGGCCGCTTCGAGGAGGAGGCTAGGGCTGGCCCACGGGATGCAGCGAGGTTGCTGATCTGGTGGACTCCGCCGGGGGCAGCACTCCAGGCTCTGTGAGAGGCACAGGTGGTCCTCAGAGCAGGCAGGACAGGAGCGGGGCAGTGATGACGAGGTGGGGGCGTGATGATGGGGTGAGGGGCGTGATGACGAGGTGAGGGGCATGATGAC
>PVHY01033679.1:0-10966 GCA_004024945.1 Uropsilus gracilis
AAAAAAAAAAGTGCTCTGAAAATCTAATCTATGTCAATACTGTATGCCAAACAATGGGATCCTAGAAAACAAAACCAAAGTCCATAAGATTCTGGATCAGTTCCAGAAACATACCTTTAACAAATAACAGTCTGCTTTCTTTCTTTTTTTTTTTTCTTTGAGACTAAGTCTCACTATTTTTGCCACGCTCACAGACTCAAGCAATCCCCAGCCTCAGCTTCCCAGGTAGCTGAGATTACAGGTTCACACTACCATGCCCAGCTATTTTGTGGGGAGACTAGGTCTCTCTACATGCCCCAGGAAGGACTCAAACCGCCATCCCTGGCCCCCTCCCTGGCTTCCTAGGCTGCCACCTACAGGAATGCACCACCATGCCCAGCCCAGTCTGCTTTCTGATTCATTTATATTTCTGCATGGCACCATCAGAATCTCTGGTTTTGCTAATAGTTCATTAAAATGACCAAATTAAACTAGTTAATAAATTCCTAATTTATGCTGCTTCAAAAGAGTAAACATATCAATAGACTGCACCTCAATGGAATACAAAAAACTTTTTCCTGATTTCTTAAATATCTATAGAGAAATCTGTTGATACCATTCAAAGTCATTCAATTTCCTTCCTTCTCTCTCCTCCTTCACAATTCACAATTAGCCACTGAATACATAATAACTAGTTTTACATTTCACATTCATCTGATTTCTCCATCATTTCAATTGCCAACTCAAGTCACAGTTTTGCTTGAAAACTCAGACATGGGAATAAGAGATTCACAAATCATACTGCTCTTCTCATTTTTAAGTTAACAATGATGAAGAGTAAAAGCGAGAAACTGATAATGTATCTTCAAAACACACATGTATGCATACATTTGGCTTCTCCCTCAAATACCAAAAGGACAAAAGACAGCAAATCATGCATTCAAACCAAAACACAGCTGCTTTATCTAATTTTAGAAAAAAAAAAATAACAAGGAACATGAGTAAAGTTCTCTCTGGAATAACTCAATCCTCAAATCAGGGAAACTGAAAGTACATAATATGAAAAGCCAAAGCCTCAATTATTTCCTGTGGGATAGACATTCTATCAGTTTCAAATCAAATTAAACACAATGTTTTTAGGAGGTCCCACAGAAGTTTGAAATCTCTCTATTTTAAAACAAAGACCAGTTACACAGAAAATACCTAAGTGTATAATTTCCAAACACAGGTGTTATTTGGTTTACTTCAGATTTATTTCATCATGTTCATTTAAAGACAAGCTGAGAAATACATTTGTTCAAAAAATACAAATGTGTGACCAAATTACAATGTTTACATCCAACGGTTCTTTATTTGTATGAAAATCTCATAGACAGGTGTTTGCTACTTCTCTAATTTGCTCAGCCCTAGGCAAATACAGTTCTTCCTTTTCTAGAAGCTGGAATTAAGACCCTCCCTACCTAGCTGCTGTTTGAGTAAAATCTAGTTCCTTTTTTGCCCTGGAACCCTCAAAAGAAGAATTTACTAACTATAATTGTTTGAGAAGAAATACTGCTGATATATTAAGGACCATTACACATCTCTTTAAGAAAAAAAAAAAGTTTTCTTCAGTAATCCTCAGAAATCTATCCAGAAAACAGGGTAATACTTGTTTTTTTCCCTCCACCAAACCACCCATGCCCATATCCCATCAGTCTTCTGCCCCCATTCCTTCCATCCTTTCTCCTCCTCTCTCTGGCAACCACTATCATCTTTTGCCAAGTTCCAAGTTTTATTCCTTCTGTTCTCTGCATGCTTGGTGGGCACTTTTATTCCACAGATGAGTGAAATCACCTAATACTTGTCTTTCACTTTTTGATGGATTTCACCCAACATAATCACCTCAAGGTCCATCCATTTTGTCCCAAATGCCACTAATTCATCTTATTTCACAGCTGGGGATAATCCATTGAGTATATGCTTCACAGTTTCTCTGTCTATTCATCTGTTGAAGCCACTTACTTGGGGTCGTTCCATGACTCGGCAATTGTGAACTGTGCTCTAGGTACATAGGTGTAATTATTTTTGTGTTAGTTTGCATATGCATCCTGTACATAGATTTAGACTTTAACCATAATTCAGATTAACTCAGCAAAATTAGCATAAGCCAAGAACAGCTGAACTACAACAATAGCAACTAATTTATACAGAAACTTAATGAGCCTTTAAAAATGCTTGGGAGAAAGAATTATTTCATAATAGTCTTATTTCCATTAACTATTACACATCAAAGTGTGTTCTGGAGTTTGGTTGTCAAGAAGAGAATCCAAGAATAGTAACTATAAATCTCATAAAGCAAAGAACTTTTCTGAACGAAATTTTGAAAACACAGCCATTAAAATTTTTTAATCAAAGCATTTATTCTACCCAACCAAGACTGCTAGCAGACCTAAAATACGTTTTTTATTAGGTTATACATATCATCAAAAGTTCCCAAAATAATCTGTGATTAAATGAGCAAGTGAATAAACTTTTTTAATAGTATGTATAAGATTAGTAGTCCCAGTTTTGTTTTTGTTTTTTATTTTTTTGGAGACTAGGTCTCACTACGTTGCCCGGGGTAGTCTCAAACCCAAGGACTCAAGTGATTCCTAGCCTCAGCCTCTCATATAGCTGGGATTACAGGCATGTGCCACTGCTCATCCCACGGTTGTATCACAAAGCTAGATGTTATTTAAAATGCACCAAGGAAACGCTACATATGTCCACATGTAGTAAGCAATGCTCTTGTTCTCAGCTTGGTCCACCAAACCTGCAACCCCTGCCCTGCTCTGCTCTGCTCTGCTCTGCTCTGCTCTCCTCTCCTCTACTCTGCTCTGCTCTGCTCCTGCATTGGAAGGATGAGCCTGCACAGATAATGACCTAGGTTCTTCAACTGGGTTCCAACAATGGGAGACATTGGTTGAGAGGGAAAGACAAAACAGAGGTCAGGGAACTTCCCCTCCTGGCTGCCTGAAAGGTGCAGTACCCAGGGGCCCTTCTTCCTAATGCCAGTTCTCTGTTCTGGTACTCCAGAGAATGAAGGGCTTCTCACAGTAGTTATTCCCCGAGTGGTTCTCCGCCCCTTGTTTGTTTCCAAGCCTCAGCAGTCTCTTCATTTGCACCATTAAGGATGAAATCTCTTTCCTGTAGGGACTTGAGCCTGCTGGGGCTAAGAATACCAAGTTCTGTTTTTCAAAAACAGTACATTATATAAAGGAATCCAATTAAAGAAGTTTAAAATGGTCTCAAGATCTATACAAGCATTTATTTTTATATTACTGCTATGTGTATGATTGTTTAAAAATCAAACACAACTCACTTCCAGATAAAGTAGGTTAATAAGCTGAAGCACACACACAACAATTAAATTTAGGTGTGAAATTTAACACTGCATTGTCTTTTCAAGATAAGTACTATATGGCCCAAAAAAGTATAAAAGAAAAAAAATCAATGAAGGGATTCTGGTTACTAGTATTTTACTTCCTTCCAGCACACACTGTCTGGTTAATCCAAGCAATTTTTGTTATTGTTGACATCCTCCCTAAGCAAAGGCTGAAGAAAAGGTTTACACCAGCTGTTATCAAATTCTGGTATGCAAACAAATTCGAAAAGCATGTTAAAATACTAATACCCAGGGCCACCCATACTTCCCTAACATGTTTTTAGTAATTCCCCACATAATTCTGATGCACACCTAAATTTTAGCACTACTTAGAAATAGCCAACTTCAAGACTGCACTCAAATCTCTAAATACATTGCTTTTTTTTTCCTTTTGGGTGAACATTCCACATTAAACTTGGCCATAAACAAAACAAAACAACAGTAATAATGCTCACTGTAAGCCAGGCAATATAAAATGTGCTTTACATGTATTATTATCTAA
This sequence comes from Uropsilus gracilis, assembly GCA_004024945.1. NCBI lineage: Eukaryota > Metazoa > Chordata > Mammalia > Eulipotyphla > Talpidae > Uropsilus > Uropsilus gracilis. The sequence goes on from PVHY01033679.1 coordinate 3,885, forward strand.
TTCAGTCCTTACAAGAACTATATTGGATAGGTAAACTGTGATTTCCAATTTACAGATCAAAAACAGAAGCCAGACAAACTCCATAACCTAACCAAGGTAACAAGGATCATCTCAACTCTGTCCATCTTACCCAGAGCTGGACAATATGTCACATGTCCATACATGCAAAGCTGAAGCCCTAGGGTTTTTATAAGGATTAAGCCTGAGAGTCAAGTAGTTAGGTAAACACTATCCTTGAATATCCTCCCAGCTCCACCAATCACCCAACAAGCTCTTGTGACTTTTCCAACCCATCACTACTTACCAAGGCCTTTCAATGGCATGATGTGCCATCACACACTGGTAGGACATGACAAGTCTATATGCATATCAGCACTCTGTCCACATGAATACCTAATGCATCCTAAGTACTATAATGAATCTAATTCCAGCTCCATATATATTGGCTATGAAACTGAGCAAATTTGACATCTCTATACCTCAGTTCCTAATCTATAAAATGAGGGCCATTATTATGTCACTTGTGACATAATTTTTTCAGTCATAATAATTGACTGACCTAATAATATTCATAAAGTAGTTGCTTGACATAGTACCTGAGACATAACAAGTGCTCATTAAACAATAATTGCTATTAAAATTATAATTGGCCAACCACCAACTCTTACAAAATGCAACATGAGTTCTAGATCCCATTTATTTCTCAGACAATGGCTACGTACTTATATTATCCCGAGTAGACGGGCAACACTGCTACAACTCATCAGACTGAAGGTCAAAAGTAGATTTTAGGGTAAATATACCTTAGTTGTACATAAATGGCACCACTTTGAAGACTGTATGTCCCAATTTTAGCGTCAGTGCTGTTGATTACATACTAGTATGTTGAGTCTATAATTAACTGAATGCAAAACAACAATAATATGTCACTCACTTGGTACAGGATTTATCACTGTATTGTTGGCACTTAGAACACTGCCTAGCCTAAGACAGTGAAATATTTGTTAGATGAATGAAGGCAAGCATACAGGTACCAACGGGGACACACCTTAGCTCATTAGAGAGTGTACAAAAATGGACACAACAATCAGATCAATATCAAAAGTTATTGTCAAAATAGCTCAGATTTTTCTCTTAATGTTGACTTTTCTTTAAAAAGAAAAGGTAACTAGAAAAGCTAATACAAATCTCAGCTCCATTAATGTACCAAAAATATTTACACAGTTCATGACAATATATCATTCTTATCTTCTACAATAATATGTACCTATTTAACAACCATCATGGTTCATGGCCCTGACTTTTCAGAATTTCTCCTGTAAGAGAGAAATTAGTTACAAAAGGAAACAGGACATGCTAAGGAGCTAACCTTAACAAACATCTAGGCAACAGAAAGGGAGAGGGAATGAATGTATTATGAGGACCAGATTCTCAGCTATGCATCTAAGCAGTCACACAAATGACTTTGAGCAAGTACATTGTCTTTTTTTTTTTTTCCTTTTGTCTCCATTTTCTCATCTGCAGAATAGAAATAAATTTACTACAACTACTTCATGGAGATAAGAACCAAATGTGCATTATATGATTCTGAAACAGTAACATGCCATACAAATATAAAGTAATAACGTCTAACATAAACATTTTCAGATTTTAAATGAACTGTTTCTATTTATCTTTCCTTTTATGTCTCTGCCACTGTTCCTATTTCCTAAATCCAAAGCTCTGTCAATACAAGGAAGAAACAAGTTCCCACATACAGTCAGTAATATTTCACACACAGTGGTCTCTCAGTAAATTATAGAACAGAATTTTTTAAATTCTGCTATATGCACTACTTCACCTGGCAAAGGTTGAGCAGCAGACACTTTCAAATAAAATAACAAGTTAAGCGACATACACAGAAGATGTCTGTACTTACGCCAGGAGCACCACCTTCCTTTGTGCACATTATTCAGTGCAGCAATGACTATTCACCTACATGAATATCACCAAAGGAATGTGCTCCAGTCTGCTGGTTTCACTGGTGCAATGCTCACCACATGAAAAAGGATTTCCCCTCTCTTTAAAACTATACAGATTTCTAAAGATGTCAGATTTGTTCTTCCAGTTCTTTCCTCTGCTTTAGTACTCGCAGGGAGAACTTCCAGGGGACTTGAGATCATTTCTCCAACCATTTATGTCATTCCTATGCTATTCTATAGGAAACAGGGTTTTTTCTGAAACCATAAATATATAAGCTAATAGTTTCATTTTAAAAATATTAATGATCCACTACGGTCTGTCAAATAAAAGCATGACTGTTTTAATACAAAACATTCTGGTTCCTCTGAACATTACATAATAACTCAAAAACAGAATTTAAGCTTATTTAACTTTAGTTAGTTCTTGATTTTCTCCACACACAGGAAAGCAGATGTCTTACAGATCATCCTTCAATAATTTATATTAAGCTTTGTATTTACAGTTGGATATAGGTGTCTTAGGATGCAAAATTCCTAATAGTTCAAACTAAATAATGAAACACCTGTAACCTTAGCCATCCAAGTCAGTCAACCTACCATTTTTCTGCTCACTGACCCAACAACACTGTACTCCTGAAACAACTCTAGTTTGCTACCTTTGTTGCCGGGCATGGTGGCTCGTGCCTGTAAGCTTCAGCCTATGAAGCGACCGGGGCTTAGGGATCGCGGTTCGAGTCCGGCCTGGGGCCCATAGCAAGACCTAGTTCCAAAAAAATAGCTGGGCGTGCGTGGTGGCGCGCGCCTGTAGTCCCAGCTACCTGGGAAGCTGAGGCTGGGGATTGCTTGAGTCTGTGGTACCCCGGGCAACGAGAGCCTGCGGTCCCACCTGCAAAAATAGCGAAACCTAGTCTCAAAAAAAAAAAAAAAAAAAGACTACCTTTGCATGCTCATTTTTGTCCTTTCTTACTGCTCAAGGAAGGGCTATTCCTAAGTAAATAGGGGTCATTAAAACAAAAACTGTTCTAAAAGCACTAATGAAAATGCAAACATAATCTAAATAGCCCCCCACCCCAAGATTACAAAATAAATTGTGATATTTAAAATGCAGTTACTGCATTAAGGGGCAACAGTTGATCTCAGATCTCTATCAGGTGAGGAAAATTTTATATGTCCTAACCAGAAACATTATACTATTCATTTTATGAATAGTAATGAAACAATGAAACACTGTTATTGCTGAATTCCAGTTCCTATAAACCCATAAAAAGTATACAATATGTACAATAGCATGGAATTGATGCCAAGTGATAAAGCAACATGTGAATCTGCTATAGACTTAAGAATGAAGAATATAGATTTTAAAATTAATTCCAGAACCACATCTGTGACTTATGTCATCTTCACTACTATGTGCCTTCTTCAAACCTCGAGTTAGTCTTTAACATTCTACCATCTTTTGCAGGTGTATTTGAATACTCTATCAAAAAAACTGAAATGAAGGCAACCAAGTATAGTACAAAGGATAAGGATTTTAGACTCAGAAAACTTGGGTGTAAATCCAGACTTCACCCCTTTAGTTCATGCCTAAATTACCCTATATGTAAAAGGACAAGACCATGAACTTCAAAAATTATTTTTCAGCTCAAATTCCTTAGTCAGTGTTCTATGGCAGATGCATAATAGGCAAAGAGCTTATACCACCAAAGGGCCAGTTCACAAATTATCTGATTATGGCGCTCACAGTTAAACTGTATGAGGTTTATTAAAGTTGTATTATTTTAATTTTTCACTTAAAATGTTTTAACATAAAGAAATGAAAACGTCACAAGGATTACAAATCTTTTTAAAACTGACATTTTACATGTCAAAAATGGGAGTTTCAATCATCAACAGTGAAATTTGGCTAATTTTTTAATGCTTACATTTATTCAAGCATTATAGGGTTAAAATTTTTAAACTTTTCAGAATAAAATTGTATTTTAAAACCCAGAGACAGACCAGTTATCTAAACAATGGTTACATGATACACTACAGTCTCCAGGCAAAGTCACAACAGGATGAGAAAAGAGCCTTCAGCCTCTCTCAGATTTCCTGGCCACTGTTATTTTAAAACTTGATCGCATAAACATAAACAAAGGAAAAAATCCATTTCCACCAATGATTAGGATTTATGTTCTCTATTTGTAATTCCCAGCACTGACTTACAAAAATGTTACAATCACTCATTATGTATTTCTTGCTTGTGATTCTAGACATTAATGAAGAATTTATGCATATCCTGTACCTTTACATTATATATTTAGAATTTTTAATGATGAGATCATCTTTTCTTGATGTCATTCATCACGTCTGTTATTGCCTTTTAAAATTTGAAAACTAAGCTGAGAGAATAATAATTAACATGTGTCACAACACATAAATGCAACATTTGCAAAAGACTAAAATGACTGGTTTACCACTGTGCATGTAAACTCCTTTGCAACTGAAAATACTCAAAGTGAGATAGATATTTAAAAGTCAATGAGTTATTTTAAACTGTTTCATTGTTTCAAGATCTAGCTATATAACCCAATTTGTGGTGTTTCTAAGATTAATGATAAAAGATACCAAGGTAATTTTTTCTCTGAACAATTTCCAACTGAATAACCACAACCCAAGACATCTATGAAGTGTAGTTAATTTGTACCGAAACGTTATTTTGTTGCCAACCTTTGTACCATGACCACTACCAATCCAAGCACAAGATCCCATTTTATGGTGTTAAAATAGTTTCAGCTAAATCTAAATTTTAAAACCCTAAGCCTCTAACTCTATTTAGGTACAGTGCATGTACACTACGAGAGCTTATCAACAAATGAAAATTTTATTTGGCATGTGCAGCTGCCTAAGAGGCCACTATTCCCAGTTCCTCACTAATAGCTGCAGTTTAAATATAAACGTTTCTCTGCATAAACACTCCTCTACATACTTTATGCCTGATAAAATGTAACATGTTTACTGAAAATGTATGTAAATAGTGCTGATGTGTATGGCTCCAACAGCAACCCAATAAAATGATTTCCTACTTAGAATCCGAGGGTTTGATGATTTTAACCGTTTTCAGTTTTTGAAAATTAGCAAATGTGAAAAGGCTCTTGTCCAGGAGCAGACATGTAAATGAACAGACACAAAGCAGTGGGTCACCAAAAGACCTTGCAAGACCAAGCTTTCCACCGTCCGAACTCCATCTCCAATCATGATTAAAACGAAGTGGTAGCAGCTGACCCTCACCGCCCAGAACAAACTGCACTGTCCCAGCCCGAATTTAAACTTGTTTACGAGTGAGAAACTCAAACTATCACGGAGCGTCCACGTCAGAGCTGAACACCTGAGCGCTCTGCTTCTAGCTGGGAGCCAGGGAAGACACACAAAGGTATCTTGGTGATGAGACACCGCTGAAAAGAGACTCTCATTGTCCGCTGGAAATGAGAACTAGACCTGGCACTCCCCGGAGCCGCCGCCACCCGGGCCCACCCATCACCTGCTCATCCACCCGCGTCCTCGGAAGGTGAAACCAGCCTTCGGCCCCTGCGCGGCCCAAGGGGGCCCCACAGCGGGGCCGGGCCCGGGGCAGTGAGGCCCAGCGCCGACGCCCGGCAGACACGGTCGGGTCACTCACCGAGCGACGCGAAGGCAGGTGCGCGGCGGTGGGGCTACCTGCGGCGAGAGGGGCTGAAGGGAGGGGTGCGCGTCGAGGTGGGGGGGTGGAGAAGGCGGCGACGGCGCGGAGGAGCGCGGAGACCGGGCGGCGGCGGCGACGACCGGGCTCCGGCGCGTGTCCTCCTCGGACAGATCCCGGGTCCGTCTCCGCCCGCCGGCCCGCGCCCCGCCGAGTCTCCGGCCCCGCCGCGCACGTCACGGCTACGGAGCGCCCGAGGGGGCGGGGGCGCCGCGGGCCGGGGCGGGTCGGCCTGGCGCGCGGGAGCGCGGCGGCGCGCTCGGGTGGGGGCGCTTTGCGTCGGGCCGCCCCGCCCCTCCGGTTGCCCCGGCGGGTGGCGCAGTCTGCGGGGGGCGCGTCGGGCGTGGGCCGGGTCGCGCCGCCCCTGGCCTAGCCACTGTCCTGAGTCCTCCCGTGCGATGCGCCCTCTTCGCAGGGGTTGTTGTTTCCAGCCCTTGCAAACCAAGTCCGCTCGGGACTAAGGTCCGGCAAGAGCGAGAATGAGTTCGAGGAGCGAGAAAGTCATTGGGCGACGGTTCAAGAACGGACCCTGTTTCTTGAAAGTGCGGCCCGGCGCGAAGTTCCGTGGTCTCGGCTGGAGCTGGGCTGTCCTTGCGGGCGCAATCTTCCAGGCAACAGCCTGGCTGTTCTGCTTTTGCGAGCGGAGGGTCTGAGAAAGAAATGTGGCTTTTCCGTGGCCCCCGCCATCTCCGCCGCCCCATGTATTTATTCGAAGCCCGATCTTCTCTGTCCTCTACATTGTGCTGTTTTTATAAGCTCCGTATCCGTGCGTCCTATATGAAAATGAACTATGAAGTAGCTGTGCAATCACTGAGTTACATGAGGAAAACATTTTGCTTTTACGAAGAAAAGAAACAAGTGAAATGGCCTTGGCTGTCATGCTGTCAGCTTAGCTGAAAGAAGATTAGCAGCATACCTAAGAAAGACTCTCACTGTTTCTCACATTATTGTTCAAATAGAAACTAGGAAACCAAGAATTTACAAGATTCTGAGGAGACAAGTTTCATATAGACTATCACTTAGACAATCACTAAGAATACAATTGACAGTAAGAAAGAGGAAGGAAAACCAAGAAAGGAAATAATTCACAGCAATCTCAGAAATTTAATTACAGATTTCCAGGCTGTAAATCTTAGACATATAAAATAAGATTTCGAAAAAGTTTGAAAAGAGAAAAAATGAGGAAAGGATGACTTTTGTTCCCTTTTTTGACTTCATTTTGGATTTAAGATGAAAAGACTTAGCAGACTAAGAGAAGGCCGTACAGTTTACTTTGAGTGATGACATATGATTTTTTTTTCTCTTTTGTCCCCCACTGTTGAACCCACTACTGAGTCCCTTTGTTTTTAGGGATCTCTCTCTCTCTCTCTCTCTCTCTCTCTCTCTCTCTCTCTCTCTCTCTC
>PVHY01033680.1:0-10968 GCA_004024945.1 Uropsilus gracilis
CCCCCCTTTCCCACCTGCCCCAAGTTGTGTGCTTCAGTTTGGTGGTTAGCTTGTTTTGATTTTTCCTTATGGCTTTTATTTTTTTCTTATATCCCATATATTAGTGAAACCATTTAGTTTCTGTCTTTTTCTTTTTGACTTATTTCTGCTAATATGATTTCTTCTGTCTACGTTATAAAATCATCAAATTTGTCATTTTAATTAGTGAGTAATATTCCATTGTATATATATATACCACATCTTTTTCATCCATTTATCTGTTTTGGGACATTTAGGTTGCTTCCATGTCCTTGCAATTATAAGTAGTGCTGCAGTAAACATCCGAGCACAGGTGTCCCTTTGTGCCCACATTGAGTTCTCTTTTGGGTAGATCCCCAAGAGAGCAATTGCTGGGTCAATTGGTAGTTCCATTTTCATTAATTTGAGGGTCCTCCACACAGCTTTCCATAGTGGTTGGACCAGTTTACATTCCTACCAGCAGTGTAAGAGTACCCCCTTCTCTCCACATCCTCACCAGCACTTGTTGCCCAATTTACGGATGTGGGCCATTCTTACTGGTGTAAGGTGGTATCTCATTGTAGTTTTGATTTGCATTTCCCTGATTGCTAGTGATGTTGAGCATTTTTTCATGTGCCTGTTGGCCATTTGTATCTCCTCTTTGGAAAAGTGTCTTTTTAGTTCTTCTCCCCCATTTTTTTATTGATTTTTTTTTTGTTATTTAGACAAACCTACTCTAAACATTTCTGTACTTGCCTTTTATATGTATGCAACAAACTTATCTGTTTCATTTCTTTTCTTTTTACCCCTTGAGCCTTAAGAAAATACGATCTCTTACTATTTATCCCCAAATACTTCAGCATAAATCTCCAGATAGGAGATTTACATTCATGAACTAAACCTAGCTTGGTTATAACTCATTAGTTTATATTTTCTACTGGATTAGTTTGTAAATATATTATTAAGCTCTTTGCATCTATGTTCGTGAATGATACTGGCTTTTTTTTTTTTTCTCATACTCTTCTCACTTAGTTTTTGTGTCAGCAGTATATCATGTCATTGAAAGAGCTGGGGAGTGTTCCTCTTATTTTTTAGTTTTCTAGAGTAGTTTTTTTTTTTAAGATTGACCTGATCTTTCCTTGGTCATTTGGTAAAACTCACCTGTGAGACAACTGCTGGGTTGTAATCAAAGCCAAACTACAGAAACATTTCTCATATATTCCATTATCTGAACCCTTCGTTTTTCATTCCTTTATTTCTTCCTTTCATTCAACAATAGTTAGAGACTCTAAGCTGTCATAGAAACCTGTGATAGAAGTTGAGCCTAGAAATAAATAGGATATATATAGTACATACGCATAATGAATTTACATACTGGTATGGGTAGGCAGATATAGTAAAAACTAATCATGTATGTACTTTGAAGAAATGAAGCATGATAGAAAGTGATAGCCAGAGCAGGAAGTAGGTGGTGAGAGAGTAAACATGCCATTTTAAGGTTGTAGTTTCATGGGACTCTGAGTAAGGTAAGGGTGTAGTAGGCTGTAAAATTATTTGGGAAATGAGTGTTCCAGGCAGAGAGAACTATAAAGCCTTGATATCAGATTATCCCTGGCATAGCAAAACCTCAAGCAGAATGAGTACCAGGGGGAAATGGTAGGAGATGAAGATAAAGAAAAGTCCAGATGACAGAACTGGCCATGCCTATAACCTTTGGTAAGGACTCAGGACATTTAATAAAAAGCTACAGGGGTAAAACGTTAAACTGTAAAGGCATTTTTATAAAAAACTGAAAAAACAGTTTAGTTCTGAGGACAGTAAAAATGACTTGGGTGTATATGCTTAGAATATGCTCATCTAATGTTACGATTTGACTGTATTTCTTCTTACACAGATTCAGGTGGTACAAGGCATCTATGGTTACCATCATTACATGCAGGATCGGATAGATGACAATGGCTGGGGCTGTGCTTACCGATCACTGCAGACTATCTGCTCTTGGTTCAAACATCAGGGCTACACAGAGAGGTCCATTCCAACACACAGAGAAATTCAGCAGGTACAAGCTTTCTTTTTCAGTTATGGTCAGTTGTCTATTTCATTACCCCTTAATATGTTGTTGATAATTGTTATTACCATATGGTACAGATTTATTTTTGCTTTGAGGAAAAAAATATTGGTGACCAGAGAAAATGCCCAAAATCTAACTATTAACATTTATCTTGTGTATGGATTTTTTTTTTTTTTTAAATTTTCAAATACACAAAGGCTCTGGTTGATGCAGGGGACAAACCAGCCACATTTGTTGGATCCCGGCAATGGATTGGATCTATTGAGGTACAGCTGGTGCTAAACCAACTGATCGGCGTGACTTCGAAAATACTGTTTGTCAGGTAAGGACACGTTAACAATTTAGATAAATCATTTCAAAGTGAGTTTGTAATTTTTCTTAAAATAATATAAAAATATTTTCCCCATCAGGTTTTTACTCCTTTCTTTTCCACAATATCTTATCCTTTAAAAAATTTCATTTTTCACCCTAAAAAAATTTTTAGGAGCCCTTTTAGTTTTGGAATAAAATTTGAGATATATATTTATGTTAAATGAGCCTAATTTTAGTTTAGGAGAGGAAAACTTGAAAATATGTTAGCTCTGGTTGGAGTTATGCACAGTTTTTTATGTCTAGTTTTTTATGTCCAGGGCTTTTAAAAAAATTGATTGGAATAAGTCAAATGTTTACCTATCACTGACCCTTCTGTTTACGTCCTGTTCTTTTCCTCCTACAGTGTTAAACTAGTACATCTAAACAAGATACTCATTTTACTTTTTCCAGTATACTTTATCATAATTCTAATATGCATGAAATAAAATTGTTTTCTATTTCCATATCCAGTTTACTTATTTATATTCTATTTTTTTTAGCTTATATTTTAGAATGAATGTGCTAGCATGACAAACTGACAGCTAGAAAAAGATTATTCTTATTGTCCAAGTAGTTTGATACATCTGATTTCAAAATTGCAACTTGGATTGGCTGTGGGGTCAGCACTAACAAATAATGATAGACTAGGTAGTGGACCAAACAGTGATTAAAAAACAATGAAAGTTTTGCAACATTAAAAAATAATAACCCTTATTCTAGAATAGCTAAGTTTTAACATCACTGGGTACCTCCATTCAAAAAAAATCTCCCCTTCATTTGCCCATTTTTCATTCTAGTTTACAAAAGAGAAAATTACATAGGACATCAAAATATTCCCTAAAAATAGTATATTGTACTTGAAAGCATTTGGGAGTTAACACATTCACTTCACAAACATCTCTTTTAGATCTGAACTCTGTCTAGACAGGGCAGGTCACAAATTAAAGATAAGGAAACAGAGTCTGATAGTAAGAACACATGAATTCAGAATTTTAAAAATCACTTTTTTGATAACTAAATCCATCCATAATAACCCTGTAAGGCAGCAGGGTGACCAGTTTCAATCTCATGTTAAAAACCCAGGACCTTCTAAGCAGTGCCCCAAAGAATTAACACATTTAGTGACCTTAAATATTTAGTTTCATATTGCTCTCTCAGTCAGCTCCCTACCACTTAATTTTGTCTAAATTTATGTTTTTCAGGGGAGGGAAGAGTATAAGGGACTGGTGATTAATCATGGGTGTTATGGTGGTGGGAGAATGACAGGGACTTCACCTGAGGAGAGAAATAAAAGACTGTCCAAAAATTAACAACTATGTAAGAAAATAAATTTAATAAAAACATACCAACAAACTAAAAACAAATCATATAATTTTTTTTTCATATGCCAAAAAGAAAATGGAAAGGTGGAAAAGTGACTCCTAAGCTGGTTATATGACCTTTGTGTTAGAAATAGATCATCTGATAGAAAGTGGTTTCTTTCTAGCCAAGGTTCTGAGATGGCTTCTCGAGGACGGGAACTGGCTAATCATTTCCAGAGTGAAGGAACACCAGTGATGATTGGTAAGGTGTTTTGGACATCTTAGGCTCTGTTAGTAAAATGAAGATTTTATATAATACTTACCATTAATGTAAATATTTAATACCACATAAAATCAGCAACGTTGAAACATCTTTAAATTAACTTTTACACTATCTAGAGTGACCTCTGCTTTTTGTGTGGTTTTTTTTTTGTTGTTGTTGTTTTTTAATTTCCAAGATGGTGGGAAAGCTACAGAAAAGATTATAGTAACCAATAGAAGTAAAGCTTAAGAAGAGAAATGGTCACTGGTCAGATCTTTAGAGCAGAGAGCAGTATGGCGAAGAGACGACTACTGTGCATCACATGTCACACCTGTCACTGTCATGGCTGACTGTGTGACTGTACAGATGGCTGGCCTACTGTGGATGGGACTAGCCCATCTAAAACTTTGTGGTTTATGAAAAACAAGGAACAAGGCTTGTAATGGAACAAGGCAAAGTAAGACTAGAGGCAGATAGCTTTTAGCAGCACATCAGAGGGAACTGAGTGGGTAGATGGACTGAACCGTTGGAGCCTTGGCCCCACTGCCAAGAGTTAGTGCAGCAGTGAGCACCCTCTCGAGACATCTCAGGCCCTCCGTAGGTCTTCCTAAGCACAGTTTCAGCAACTCTGTGGCTATGGTAGTGTAATAAAAACCCTGCACCATTACAGATATGGTTTCATCGTGTTTTAAAAATGTGAATTCTTTTTTCAGTGTCTGCTTGACACTGCCTGTGGTCTTTTACAGTACAGGTTAGTCTGTGTTAATGCTGTTAGATCAGTTCACCATACACACAAAAACTTGTAAAATTTAAGTTAAATAGGAAGTTGAGATTCTCTCATACCCTCTCATAGCTCACGTTTCTTCTTCTATAGGAGGAGGCGTTTTGGCCCACACAATACTGGGAGTTGCATGGAATGAAATCACAGGGCAGATAAAATTTCTGATTCTAGATCCACATTATACCGGCGCTGAAGATCTGCAGGTTATTTTGGAAAAGGTAAGTCCCTATTTAACACAAATTTAGACATAAGTCAGAGGACCCAGTGCCAGAGAAGACCAAACTAGTTATAACAGAAGGAAGATTAGCTGAGGATAATGACCCTGGCTGCCCAGAGTTAGCCTGAGGCTGCGATGAGGGATGAGGTAGAGCTCCCTGAAGAGATGACTGGAGGGTTAGGTTGCAGCTAAGTCAGAAGAGCAGTAATTGTGAGCCAGGGAGAGAGGCAGAACGTGGGGAAAAAACTAAAGGTTAGACAGACTGTGTCTCCCGGAGGCCATGTACCATCTGCCAAGAGGAGCCACTTGCCAGTAAGCTGCTCTGCTGGGAGGAGTGTGGCATTCGATTTTATCTAAGGCAGTAAGAATACTTAATTACCGTACTTGGAGGTGTGTGATGTAAAGATAATGAAGACTTCTTATTGAGTGATTTTGCCTTAGATGGTATTAACCAGATAGGGTATTTTGGAGTAGTTGAGTAGAGTAAGGCATTGCCCCAGGTTAATTTGAGAGTTGTATTCTCTATACTGGTGTATTTCTACAGATGCTTGCAACTACACATAACCCTTTCCTCTATTACTGTATACACGAAGCCAGGAAGCCAGGGTCTGGCCATTGAAAGAACTGTTGACACCTTATTTGACCCAGGAATCCCGGGATCTGTTTCAGTCTGTTCAGGTTACTGTCACAAAACACCAGTGATTGGGTGGCTTATTAAACAGGAGGAATTTGTTTCTCACAGATCCGAGGCTGGAAAGGCTAGGATCAAGGCACCAGCAGTGGTGTTTTCCAGTGTCTTCATGGTGAAATGGGTGCTTGGGGTCAATGTGGATGAGGGTAGTAGTCCCATTCACAAAGGCTTTGCCCTTATAACCTAATCACCTCTCAAAGGCCCACATCCAACACCAACACAGTAAGGATTAGGTTTCAACATAATAATTTTGCAAGATACAAACATTAACTCAACCTCCAGAGCCTTAGGGAAAGCTCTACCCTCTCCTGAACCCTCTTTATGAAGCTCTCCTGTCTTAAGTTCCCACGCCAGTCACCTCAAGGAGAAACTATCACTCCTTATATACTCCCACCAGTTTCTGACTTTGGCTCCCTCTCTACCCATTCTCTGTGAAAAAAAAAAAAAAAAAAGAGTCTGGTTACCTGGAGGCCTGCCTGTGTGAAAGAATCATAAAAAAGTTAAAACAGTGATAATATACTTTTTTCCCTATTTATCATTGAGAAAATAGGTTTTCAGACATTAATAGAGTAAATTTTGCTGAACAAATTAGATGAGTAGAAACTTCTATCTAGAAATGATTCTCAAAGACAATAAGCCAGTCTTACTGGGGATACAGGAGCAGATTAAGGTATTTTTATCTTTCATCTCATTTGAATTTTTACATGCCTAACTTTTGTAAAATGAAAAAATTAAATAACATCTCCACTCAGCCCTCTAGTCCCTGTATTAGATCCCAAAACTCAGCAGAACACTGAATGAAAGGAGTAAGACCACGACTCAGTGACTCGGTGGTATTTTAGAAGTCTTAGCTAGCTAGCCTTCTCACAAGTTTTTCCCAATGCATTTCGTTTCAATGTGATATAATACAAATAGGCTAGTTGTTACCAAGTCTTTTAGAAGATAAATCAATGTCCTAGAAAAAATTGATAGACTTTTATATTCATAATGAGATCTTCTTTGAACCTGATTTTCTCCGCTAGGATTAATACTGATAGGCAAAGTGGAATGCTTAAAATCTGAGGAAAATGAAAGGGCATAAGGTATAACTAAAGGGAAAACTCCTGTTTCTCAGCACATTTCCTCACAGCTGAGAGCCACTGCATGACACACAGTAGTCTCTGGTCTCCTAAGAAAAACAGACCGCAATTAAACTGCTATATTGCCAGACCTGTACAGTAGTCATACATCCTGGAATCGATAAAATGTGGTATTTCGAATAATAGTTACTATAAAGAAGTTCTGTTTCTTGAAATGATTTCCATGATGAAATACTAGAAAATTAAAAGTTTAAAAGTCTATCTGAAAATGTACTCTAAGTTACTTTTCTATGCTTGACAGAAATTCAAAGTTTTGAACTATGTAGGTCTTTCAAGATTACAAGGGTTGAAAAGTGTTACTGTCTCAGTCATGTAGTTCTGTAACTTTGTAAAAGTTTTTCCTTTCTCTTCTCCCAAATCTAGGGCTGGTGTGGATGGAAAGGTCCAGACTTTTGGAACAAGGAGGCCTACTATAACTTATGCCTTCCTCAGCGACCAAACATAATTTAAAGTATTAAAGACTATAGTATAAATGTATTATAAATTTATTAGTGAAAAGTTTAATTTCAAATCAAATACTGGGTTTAGTTTGATTGCCTATGATTTCTTTCCAAAGGCTGCAAATACTGCACAAAGGGAAGGTGGAGGCTCAGTGACCTAGGGTAAAGGTGCTTTGATGGGAGTTTGTATGGCAGCATACATCTGAGGTATGACTCTATCCTCCTGAATCATATACAGTGTTGTAAACCAATGTTACCTCGATAAAGAACAAATAAATACTATACAAGAATTAATTCATTAGACATTCTTTTAATAAGAAACAAAGCATGTCTAACCAAAATATTATGGGCATGTAAATGCACTTATTAAATGCTATCTTCTCTCAGAAGAAAGTTTTCTTCCTTCTTAGAAGGAGTTTAGACACACCTGGAAAGCCAAATACCATAGCAGTTGATCTGCATGAAGTGAAGGCCTTCTTAAGACATCTTCATAACCAAATGGATATCTGTTTTTAAAAAACACTAGTATTAACAACTTTTTCAAAAGGTATTCTTTCCAGCCTTCCACTGTGCAGGACAACTTTTGATCTCTAGAGTCTAGTATTAGTAGCTATACTCAATATTAAAGTATATTAATAAAGATGAAAAATATACTAGAAATAAGTATTTAAATGAAACAATAAGTTCTGTGCTAAATGAAAGGTCTTTATAGGAGGAGAAAACAAGAACTGAGTTACTTACCAACACTTCCTTTTCCCATTTGTATTTTCCATACTTCCAAAACCACGTTTCTGTCTGAGCACTGGAACGTAATCTTGGTCACTTGATTTTACTGTCTGCATACATTTAATTGTCGTAAGAAACTTGGCACATTCTGGAAATCCACATGACCATGCAAGATCTTCAGCAGTTTGTCCATTCTTATTACATAAACTGAATTTAAGAAAAAATTAACAGTGATTTGGCTTTTTTAAAAAGTACTCTTCTAAACAGAAGCTTTGGGCACTTTTGGTTGCAAAGCAGAAGAGGACAGGAAGTACACCAAAGGTCAATCAATGTTTGCTTACTGTCTCCTTAGTGGCTAGCAGAGTCCAGTGCAGACTGGTCACTGCAGTTTTGAATGAATGAAAGAATAGGGTATTCTGTGTTCCATGCAAGGACTAAGTACCCAAACCCAGTCAATGAGGATTTCTACAGCAGGAATTGCCTTAACCAAAACTAAAGGGTAGTAACGCCACAAAAGAGGAATAGAATTGCACCTCTGATCCATTTCCACTTACTCTTAACACCAGATACAATTCACATATAAACAATAACAATTACCAGGCAAGCATCTTTCTTTTTTTTTTTTTTTTTTTTTTTTGAGTTAGAAATGAAGTTTGATTCTAAGTGAAAGGACACACTCAAGAATGAGTATGGCAGATTCAGTAAGCATCCTTCTTAAAAGCATATGTAATTAAATTTTAGGAGTCTGATGAGGTACTCCAAGAAAGCAGAAAAATGTGAAGCTGCTGATTTCTTACTTACTCAATTTGGGCATCACTTGCTACCAGGAGGCTTAAGCATTCCAGGCTTCCAACTTTCGCTGCCTTGTGTAATGGCGCTTCTCCTAAAACATCCTGAAGGATAAGACAGCACATTATGGTTTCTCCCCAAAATATTTTCTTGTAGAAGCTGGTGAGTAAAGTCTAATAAGTAACTATTTAAGGAGACCAGTTAAAAGTCCATTGTACTAGAATAAATATTTCAAAGGATTTTTTTGGGTAAAGTTCATTTTTAGTGTGCTCTTAAACCAAATGTTTACATAATGTACACATTCATATGGATTAAGTGAAATGTAAGTGAATAAAAGCAAAATAGGGAACTACAGAAGTAAAGCAATTTACAACCTAAAATTCACCATACTACTTAATGACTACTCGATGAAAGATGTAAAATAACCTAAGATATTTCTGTAGGAAACTAACGGTGTGGGTGTACCTCAAGTATTTTGATTGTTCTATTGAGCAGTTTAATTTTATAATTGTAGCAATCTTTCATTTTGAAATAAACAGATCTTCAAGTGCTGTAAATAAACAGATGTGCTGTACTTGAAATTTGGTCACTCTTAAGTGTGCCATAGATGTTAAAATATGTATTGAGACAGCATTAAGGAGAAAAAGAAAATGTAAATGTTTTCTATAAAAATATACTGACATATTATGAATAAATTGGGTTAAATTACTCAAATCAGTTTCGCGTTTCATTTCACTACATTAACGTGGCTATTAGGAAAAAAATTACCTTGCCCATCATTGCCGTAGCATGTTTATAACAAACATTTCGGCGCCCATGAATTGCTGGTGTAGACCTGGGGTGGAGAGGGTTGCACAGAGCAACAATCCGTTACCTAGTTACCTGTTGGTTGAGGTTGGCGCCCGTTTGCAGCTGCCAGAGAAGCAAACAAGCCAGGCCACCACCTGCGGCCAAGTGCACTGGCGACTGCTCGCATGGATCCGGGGGTGCGTTGACCGAGGTCCCAGCCTCCAGCAGATGCTTCAGACTATCCACCTGGGGGAAGAGAACAGCTCCAGCAACCTGTCGCCTTTGCCCCACGTCCTCCCAGGGTGGAAAATTTACCCCACTCCAAAAGCCTTACAACTCTGAAGAGGCTGGACTCGGCAGCGCCCACTGACCGGTCTACTGTGACCCTCGTCGCGCTCCTAAGCAGCGAACCTCAAGCTTAAGGCTGCAGGAAAGGGGAGCCTGAATCTCACCTCTGGGTTGCAATCCAGCAACAGCATTGTCCCCTACAGCAGCGGGCTGGCGTGCTCGGGAGCGCAGAGCGGCGGCACCCGGCAGGTAAGCGCGCACGGAGTGCCAAGGATGGGAGAATTTAAGGAGCTCCCAGGCACCGCAGTTCTGGCCGAACCCCAGAGGCTTAACCCCTGGCTTCGCGGCTTGTCCCCGCCCTGCAGCATCCGCACGTACACAAACAATGACACGCGCCCGGGAAACCCCGGAGACTGACAGGGGAGAGGGGTGACGGCGCGGTCCTGACAGCCCATTGGCTGGCCCGGGGCGCCAGGGCCGTCCCCTGCGGGGAGGGGCCCCAGCCGCCCCTTGGGGTCCAAGTACGCATGCGCGCTGGAGACGCCGGCGGGCGAGGAGGGCGGGGCGTGGGGTGCTCGGGCTCGGCCTCCGCCATGGGGCGTGCTCAGTGCCGCACGTCTCATTGCAGCGTGCTGTACCTTTCAGTCCCTCTGGGAAGCAGGCGACACGGCCCAGAGTTTTAGTTTCTGCTCGCACGCACGTAGCCAGGAAACAGCTCGACCGAGTCCTCGGACATGTGCCCGCCTGGTCCTCCAACCCCCAACCCGGGAGAAATGAGATACTTCTGCCTCAAGTTCAAAATGCGGGCGGCAGGGGCAGTTAATGCGCGTCTCAGGGAGATAGGTGGCATCTGAGGGGGATAGACTTCAACACCGGCGCCGCCCACCCCAGCCCGCAAAACTGAATGTTTATCACACTGGGGCCTTGAGGGTTTAAGGTCCACCATGCCCACGTTAGAGGATCCTGGAAGGGGGAGGTGGCAAGGGGGGAGAAAGGCGCCTTTGGGCTCACAGTCTGGTGGAGAGAGTTAGTGGATAAGCCCAGGTGTCCTGGCCCAGATCCTCCTGGTAGGCAGGATTGACACACCTCAGCTGCTCAGGGGACATGGCAGGGGTTGGGAGATTGG
>PVHY01033681.1:0-10971 GCA_004024945.1 Uropsilus gracilis
AAGCAGCAAAGGGTCAGCAAACCCCTTCAAAGGACACATGCTCCCTGCCCCTGTCCAAGGCCAGCAAGGGCTCTCTGACCTCTGACGTCACTCATCTCCTCGGCCACGCAGACACTGCAACCCCTGAACTGCAAGTAAGATGTGCCAAGGGCTTCGCGCTGCTGTTTCCTGTAACTCTTTACCCACTTGTGGGGCCCCCACAGGCCTGAACGCCAATGCCAACTAGGTCCCTTTCCTTTGCTGGGTGCATGTGGCGATATGCACCCACACTTTTGTGGACTAGGGGAGAAGGCGCCCTGCACATGCCTTCTGTATTCTCCCTTCAAGAGGAATGGAATTCTGGGCTGCAGGGGGTGCAGCTTTTCTGGCGCTCCTGGTCTCTTGGGACATGACCCCCAGGAACCCCTATGAGATGTCCAAGTTGCAGGGAGAGAGTGTGGGTGCTCCTGCTGAGCTCCAGGCTGCCTGCATCCACCACCAGTGTAGGAGTCACCATTCAGGACGTCTGACCCAGCCGAGCCCTCGGATGTCAGCAGCCCGCAATCACCGCCTGACGGCAAATGCACAAAACACGCCAAATACAAGACAGTAATGGCTGCTTCAGGACCCCAGTTTGGGGGAGCCGGAGGGGGTTTGCTGCATAGCTGGAAGGCTCCCCCACCAGACCATCTATGAAAGTGGGGCTGCTGGGTTTGCTCCATGTGTCTCCCCAGCCTCCAGTGAGACAGACACTCGGCAGGAGGGGACCTCTGTAAACTTTAAGTGAACGAATTGGTCTCAAAGAAATAAGTCTCTGAATATCAACACAGGCAGGGGATGAGGCGGAGGAGGAGGAGGGGTGGCCGTGCTGTTTACTGTCCGCTGGTACTAGGATGAATAGGGAGTCGCCATCTTAGCATGTCAAAAGCCAGCGTTGGCAATCACACGTGGTTCCACCCACGATGCCCCTCTGTCCCTCCAGCTCTTCTCAGCACAGAAGGAAGAGAACATGCCAAGCATCAACAGACTCCACCACACCACATCCAAACACCCAGGGCCCGAGTCCAGATAGGGGGGCTTGGGGAACTTTCCACATGAACGAAGACAAGCAGTAACAAACCCCACTTTCATCACTTTTCACTAGAAACCAGTGAATTTGTCCATCCTAAAGCTAGACAGCCCCCCAGCACCACGCCCTTGAGAAAGATTAGACTCCAAGGAGGGTGGGGATGTGCAGGAAGGAAAGCTCAGTGAGGAAAGTGACCCCCGCCTCTGAAGGGAGAGGCAGCATAGACCTCGCGGGGGGTGGGGGGGGGGGAGGGGCGGCAGCTCTGCACCGATGCCACCTCCACTGCTCTTCATTCACACCTCCACTCTGCTCACAGTGACCCTAGGTGGCAGGTACCTGACAGTCCCACCTTGCAGATGGGGAAACTGAGGCTCAGGATCACAAGCAGCTCACACTCTAGGAAGGGCAGAGATTGGACTCAAACCCAGGGCTTCTGACCCCAGATCCTGACTCTGAAAGGGTATCTCAGAAGGCAAAAGGTGTCTGCAAAAGGGTTGAGCTGAGTTCGGTGCCAGAAGTAAGGGGAGGAAGGGGAGAGGTCCCAGGCAACAGAACATTCCTGACCTTCTCAGTGAGGCTTCTGGGGCTCAAATCAGGGTCATTGGGGCCTCATGCTCCTGAGGGCCAGCTGAGAGCAGCCCTGCCCACATACAGGCATGTCGGAGCCATCCGCAGGGAGGCTGCTGCTTCTTGCCCTTCCTGGGAGAAACCATGAGGACGAGGTAGGGAGAGCAGGGACCCCGGACACCCTGAGAACCAACCAGGGACCACTGGGGGAGCCCCCCTCTGGGGCCCCAGGACTAGGTACCTGTCCAGTGAAGGCAAGAGTCCAGGATATGAACCACAAGGGTGGAGTGAGCAGCGTGAGAAACACCAGTGCCAACCATCACACAGCCACCCCTTCCTTCACTCATCCCACAAACCTTTCAGTGGCTCCTGTGTGCCAAGCACAACACACACTTGCTGCAACAAACAGGCTCCTCCCTGTTCCATTCACCACATGGCCTCAGAGTCACACATAACCTGGCACAGAAGAGCTGCTTAGCAACTACCGGGCGAGTGCAATGCATGAGCAGGTGAGCAGAGCAAGTGAGCAGAGCAGGTGAATACCTGGGCGCCGAAGGGGAGCTGTAGGCGCAAATGCCTGTGTGACAGTCAGGCTCGTGCGAGGTTCCTGCCTTAACTCTGGGGTCCTCTCGCCCTATGAATGACTTTGAGCAAGAGACCCCTGCCTGAGCTGGATCCCTTATATGTCAAAGGTGGAGGTCAGGTTCATCTGGTAGTCGATGCAGGAAGATCTGGGCACACAGCTACAGCCAGCACACCTGTGAGCAGGAGCCCTGAGGGTTTGAGAGTGACAGGAGGAGGCGGCAGCAGGGCAGGGAGGGGAGGAAGGTCTGAGCAAAGGCACAGCAAGGTACAGGGGACCAGAGAGGAGAGACAAAAATGGGGTGCAGGGGAGGTCACCCTTAGAGGCCAGGAAGTCCTGGGAAGAGGTCTGCACTTGTCATTTCTTCCCCCCACCAGACATAACAGGAGTCTGTGCCATCTGCCTCCACAGGAATCAGAACTACCAGTGGATTCTAGGAGCATCTAGGGTTTGCCCTGGAAACCCAACCGTACGAGAAGCATTGGGAATGCCAGGACAGAGAAGTCCAGTGGGGGCTGATGGAACCAAGTTCTCACAATAAAAAGGCTTATTAAGCAGAGACACAGACAAGCAGCAGACAGCTGGAGCCATGATCCAGGGACTGTTAGAATGACAGGGGAGAGCAGAAAAACATCACGAACTTCGCAGTTAGTCTGCCTGGGTCCAAATCCACATGCCACCGCTTGGCAGCCGAGGGACCACGGACAAGTCACTTAGCCGCTCCAAAAAGAACTGAATAAGGCCAGGAACGGTGGCTTGTGCCTGTAAGCTTCAGTCTATGAAGCGGCCGGGGCTAGGGATCGCGGTTCGAGTCCCTCCTGGTGCCCGTAGCGAGACCTAGTTCCAAAAAAAATAGCTGGGCATGGTGTCACACGCCTGTCATCTCAGCTACCTGGGAAGCTGAGGCTGGGGATTGCCTGAGTCTGTGGTACCCCCGTCAATGTGAGCCTTCAGTTCCCCGGGCAAAAATAGCGAGACCTAGTCTCAAAAAAAAAAAAAAAAAAGAACTGAATGGCACTAATCTGTTTTAATGAGGTAATGCGTACAAAGCCTGATATCTGGTCCACGGCAAGACTCAAGAAGACACTCACTTTGCTGACTGCCGATGTGGCACTTATGATTCAAGCCAACACAGGCAGCTGCCTGGCTTAGACACGAGTTGGAGGCACCATCTCCCCAGGGGGGCGCTGTCAGGAGGCCTCAGAGGCTCCCCAGGATGGAGAGGGTCGGGGCACAGGTCCCTTGAAAAGCACATAGATGTCCACACACAGAAACACCCACTAGCCCAGCAGAAGAAAGCCCTGGACTGCAGACCAGCTGCCCCTGAGTGAGTGACAAGCCCACCTCCTCCGGGAACAGCCTGATCTCCTTGGTATCAGCGCCACCAGGCCCAGGGAAGTGACACAGACATGTTCTCCTAGAATCACAAGCCCACTTTTCCTGCCCTGCCCCTTGGATGGAGGTGGGGGGGGTCTCAGGAAGGAGCAAAGGTTGCTTCAATGAAGAGGGCATGCTCCATCCCAATAGCCTGTGTCTCCTACAAAAGGCTTCCCACACACACACCCAGGGCCAGAGCAGGAGGGTGCTTCAGCTGAGCTGGGGCACAGCTGACAGAACGACACGTCTGTGCGAACACTTTCCCATGCACGCCAGGGCAGGAGGGTGGGCAGGCGGACGGAGAGCAGGCGGAGCTAGGCACAGAAGCCTGCCAAGCCCGTTAGACACTGTGCTTGGGCATCCACTGCTGGCCCCAAATTCCAAGAGGCAAAACCACTATTTATCTTCAGGTTTAAAATATTTGCAGTGCAGGCAGCGGGGTAACATTTAACACTCAGCCTAAAGGGTCCCCTTAGCAGAGCCGTCGGCAAATATTTTAATACATAATTTGTTGTCCAAGTTTTGCTCCTTAAATAGGGAAGCAACTTCTGATGGTTTTCTGGGGGCATCTGGGGGTCCCCTGTCAGCGCCGATGACTCTCTGGATAGATTTTCACACCACAGTCAAGGTACGATGTTGAAGCTGAGCCTTACACAGGCCTGGCCCATCCTGGCTGGCAGTGCCAGACCCTGGGCTCCCTTCTCCTCCGGCCCCTGATGGGCCGCAGAATACTTTGCTTTGTCAGGAATTCCTGAACCTGAGGCTGAAATGATCAGCACCCCCAGGACGATGGCTTCCCTCAGAACACACCTCCCCATCATTCACATCCTTCACCCAGGGGCCCCAGCCAGTGAGGGAGACATTTTTTACTCTGTGTTACTTCACAGTGGGTGAAACTGAACTCAGAGACAAGAGTCGGTAACCAGGCACCCAAACCACGAGTGAACACCGTTCACAACACCGAAATCACAAGTCAAATGGGCTGGGAGGGGCTGTGCGCCCACCCAGGGGAGCAGGGCTCTGTTCAGACCCTCTACGTAGTCACCTTATGAAAAATGGAAGCAGCACAGACACATCAGCAGTTTCTTTTTCTTTTTCCTTTTAGAGACTAGCTCTCACTATGTTGCCTGGGGTTGTCTCGAACCTGCAGACTCAAGTGATCCCTAGCCTCAGCTGCCCAGGTAGCTGGAATTACAGGTGCATGCCACCATACCTGGCTTTACATCAGCAGCTTCTTAATTGGAAGCCCATGTTTCTCCATGAAATCTCCAGATTTTTAAATGTTAACGACAAGTTTTAAGAAACACAGTGTGGCTCAAACACAAGGGTTGGATGTAGCTGGGGGGGGGGGACGCGCTGCAGGTCTTTCCATGGGGTGTGTCCAGCAAGAACCAGCAAGCCTCCCAGAACCCAGTGACCACTCCTCTCATCAGATAGGAGGCTAGCTGGGCAGTGACAAGGGTCTTTTCTTTCAAGACTTAGGGCCTGGGTTCAAGTGCCCTCCTATGTGAACTTGGCTGCTTACACTTCTAGACCCTTACGCTTCAGTCTCCCTACCAAGAAAATGAGGGTGACATCCCCTCCTCCTGCTCAGGTCATGGGAGTTCCCCCTGTGGACCACCTTCCAGGTGACCTCATCCCAAGACTCTGCCACCCTGGCCCTGATTGTCATCCTCAAATCTGCTGCCATATCAGATACAAATACGTCATTCGTCAGTCAACAAAGATTTCATGAGCACCTACTATCTGCCAGCTACTGTTCCAAGTGCTGGCGGCCTATGAAGAACAAAGCACGGTTGATTAACATGCTAGGCTGGCTGTCTGTAACAGCACCCCAACCATTATGGGTGTTCGGTGAAGACCTGATGAATGAATGCCACTCTACCCACCACCCTGGAGATGCCCAAACACTGAGTTCACCCAGAGACCTCAACTTCCCAGGACGAGGCTCTCTACTACAGTGGCTAAGCACAGAGCAAAAGAAAAACAAGGCTGGATGAGAGGGAGAGGGAAAAGAAAGGAGGGGGAGAATGGAAGAGCAGGAAGGGAGGAGGAAAAGAAATCATGAACACCACCACCAAAAAGAAAAACACTGCATTTTCCCACCAAATCATTAATGGTTTCGCTGCTCCAAACCTCAGAATCTTAATAAAACGGAGCTCGCCACATGCAGTAATGAAGAACAGTCGGACAAAGCCACCCTGGAACCATGAAAATTGTGCGCTGTCACCTCCTCCTGACCTCCTGAGACTGTGACCAGTGTGCCCTCTCCTTGCTGTCATGCTTGTAACTGACGGATGCTGGGCAGGAGAGACAGCAGACGGTCAGGGGGTAGGGGGACGGTGGGGCCGCGTGAGGAGCTCGATAAATCCAGCTAATTTGTGACCTGGCACTCCTAATTGCTCCCGGGTCGAGAGCAGAACTCAAAGCGAGGATGCTGGGGCACAAATCACCCCCTTGTGGCCGCTGCAGAAAAAGGAGCCCCATGAGGGAAAGAAAGGGGAGGGCAGGGGTGTATGCCCCAGAGAGAGGATCCATGGCCAGGCTGAGACAGAAGCTCAGGTCAGAGGCAGACAGAGCCCAGAGCATGGGGACACATGGCTGGGGGGACTCCACGTGGGGTGCCCTCTCTGGGCCCCAGAGGCTCTGTCTGTAATTAAGGCATGGACCGGGCTCATCACTGTGCCAGGGCCATGCCCTAGGCCAACATGTTACCCACACAATCTCTGCTACGACACTGGGGCCCCACAGAGCAGGATTTCCTAGTGCTGTTCCACCGTGAGTCCAGAAAACGTGCAAAAGTTCAACCCAGCCAACTCCTCCTGGCCGGCCACACTTCAGCTCAGTGAACCTTCACCCCCATGAGGCTGGCTCCCCGATGCAAGGCCTGGGCTCCCTGGCACTTCTCCCTCTCGCTGTCATCACAGCCATGCTGGAGCCTCCTTTGCAGATGGCCCACTGCTTCCTGTGCTAGCAAGTAGGCTCCAGGGAAGGAAGGTAGCATCAGTTTTGCTCACCTTTCCCCCCGGCACACAGCACCTCAGCACACAGCACAGGGCCTGGCACACAGTAGGTGCTCAACAAATATTTGAGTGAATGCAGCAGTCTGGTAGAGCCAGTCAGTGGCCTGTCTGTCGATCTCTGAAGAAGGAGGAGACAGAGCAAACAGAGCCAGGAACAGGTCCTGTCATACCACTGCTCCCAGATGCAGGGCGCACCCTGGGAACGGGGCTGCCCACCCAGGCTCCCAGCCACCACTGTGCCCCAGAGGCTGAGTAGGACCTGAGTAGCCAGAACCCCACTTCCTCCAGGCACACTGGAGGGACTGTGTGAACCTTTTAAAAACTCACAAGTTGCCAGGCATGGAGAGAGCCCAGAGCATGTTCCTGGGAACCCCGAGGTGGTACCCAGAGAAAAGCGGGGTGTCTGATGGCACGGTCCTCACCATGGTGTTGCGGCTGAGGAAGCACAGTATGCTTCCAGGAGGCCCGCTCCACCGACCCTGTTCAGGCACCCCCACTGTGGGAGGACGGAGGCCCAGCTACCCCAAGGGCTTGTGCAAGGCAAACAGCGGGCATCTTCCAGAGACCCCGAGTGTCCCCCAGTACATAACCCCCTCCACTTGCTGTCTTTCCACTGCTGCGGAAAACCGGCTGTCTTTCCACTGCTTTGCCTCCATTCCCTGAGGCAGCTGAGAAGCCACTGCCAGACAATACATTTGAGGATCTCAGCACAAACACCCCCCTCGGGCTGTGTCCCACTCCCCACGGGATGGGTTTAAATGGGCACCCTGGGCGAGCAACCCACAGAGACACACTGCCATACAGTGGGGAGTGGGATGGGGGAGGGTTAACCGCAGGGCAAAGATCAAGTGGGCAGCACGATGGAAACTTCCAGGCCCACCCCAGAGGCCCGGCTGCCCCCGCCATGACGGCCAATACTGGCGTGATCTATATGCACACACACACCCACACCCCACTCGGCACCCCGGCTCATCCTCAAACCGTCACTTAACTCGGATTTCAAACTGCTCGCGATGTTCTTTAGTCAACATGAAGCAGAAACCTTTTATTAAATGCTGCTAATTTTTTATTGATCACACTGTGAATCATTTCATTTTCCATTACCGCAAATGTCTCCTATCAGGGCTCCATGACTACACTTCTTTATTCAGTCTCAAGCAACTTGTCACTTTTAATCAGTTTTCAGTTTCCGTATTGCTCAAAAATTGGAAAGCGGATTGTCTGTATCATTATTGCTTTTGCTTAAAAAAAAAAAAAAAAAAAAAGGTTTCCATATAGGAAAGGTTATTATACTTGGAATAAATAAGCATGAATCAAATTCAAATGAAATTCCTCCTTGACTCTAACCAATTTTAGCATTAGCTTTTATAATTTTTTTAGGTTTATTTTCACGGAAAGACTGTTCATAATTATTGCTCGTTGCTCTCCCAAAACACTTATGTTACTAAAGTGTGAAATGTCTTCTAACACAAAGACAGATCTCTGGGAAGTAATTACAGAAATGCATTCAGGGGCAATAATTCTATATTAGCTGTCAGCGGCAGACACCCTCTGAAAGGCACTTGTTATGAAGGAATTATTTGTGTTACCGTTGAAGGCATGGCAGGCAAGCCCACACTGAAACACTGGGCCCGACCAGAAGCCTGGGCTCCCTCATCAAGGGTCAAATTAAGTTTAAATCATTACCTTGAAGCGAAGCAAGCGCGTACCTGACTGTCTATTGTGGAGATGGTTTTGAGACGCACTCAAGCGCAACGTGGTCTTCCCGTTCCCAGCGTGGTGCAATTACCCTGAGTCTCAAAAGGATTCTGCCAGGAGCTTGTCACAATAGGGAGAGAGGAGGTGGCAGGGTGTCTATTAAATGCTAACTCATGTCACCAAACAGAATTTTCAAGAATTATAAATTGCTGAGATGCCTCGCAGCTGACCCCCTTGCGTTAAGAAGAGCCCGGAATATTATCAGGAAAGCGCAAGAATTTACATCAAAGGCAAGAACGGACTCTCTGAGGGGAGCCCGCTGGGATGTAGCTGAGGGCGCAGGACCCAGCGGACTTTCTTCTCGCCCCAGAGGAGATCCAAAGTGGGTGTGGGCAGCAATGCCAGCTCCAGGGTGGGCAGGAAGATGCCCTAAACTGAGGACAGATCGGCGCAGCAGCACAGGAGGCTAAACAGACAGGCACCTGCATAGTTACCCAAACTGGGTCCCTAACTCTTGGCAGGACCTCCAGCCAGTCCAGTCTCCACCTGTCTGAGCCTCAGTTTCCCCAAGTGAAGCAAGACCCTGCAATAACCTTGCACTGAGGGGTATTAGATGAGCAACTAGAAACAGAGACAGTGCAACATTAGCCCCCCCTGCCCCCCGCGCCCCCCCCCTTCCTGGGCCTGTTCTCTCCTGTCAAACAACAAGACTGATTCTGGGAGTCAGTAAAGGAGCCAGCAGATCTCAGAGTTAAGAAAAAGTGGGAAAGGGGTCTTCCTGGATTTACAGGGTTTCCCAGACTCGTCGGGGGCATCCGCTGGGACTACCCCCCGGCCCAAGGCCTCTAGAAAGAATTCGCTGAAGATCACGGTGTCAGCCTGCATTCACAAATCAGAATACAACACAACTCTGGGCTCTTTCACCTGCTTTTCCGCTGTTGTTTCTGGAGAGACAGGGCTTCCTAACAAGCCTCAAGGCAAGAGCACCTCCTCAGCACAGCTCCCTGGTCAGTCCTCCTTATCTGCTTAGAGATGCACTGGAGCTTGCCCCGCCTTTAGGTCTAGGCCTGGCCAAGCCGGGATAGCCATGTCACTGAGGAGGGCTACTGAGACACAATCCTGTCACTTTCTGGGGCCACCAGGAGACAAGTTACCTAAAGGAAAGCTAAGAGCAGCAGCAGAGAAAGAAAGAAGTGTTAGAGCCATGGCCCAACCCAGTCATTCCATGTGGCGGTTGATACGCTAAAGAATTCCTACACCTGACAGTTCGCTGTGAGACTACACCCCAGAATTATTTGTCACCACCCCCAAAAACTAGAGGGCACCTACATTTTCAGAAACGGGAGATGGACAGATGACCTGAGGATCAGTCACAGAGAGAACACCTGTTAGTGATGAAAAGATGGAGCTACATGTGTCAACAAGGACTATTCTTCCAAGTTTAACACTGAAAGAGAAGAGAACAGGCTGCTACTAAAGATAAGCATGGCAATATGGCGAAGCAGGACATTTGCTGAATGTGTAAGACAAGCATACCAGCAGTATTGAGCTCGTTCACACGTATCCCTGGAAGAAAGTTGGGCATGGGAGTGATCCACACCAAGCCCAGGGCGGGAAGAGGGGGCGATGTGTGGCCATCACTCTCTTTATCTACCTGGAATACTTCGTGATTAAATAAATCTATGGTTGAGCCACCAAAAATTTTAAATTATAAGAAAGAATGAATGAGCCAGTCAAGCATGGTGGCGCTTCAGCCTATGAAGCGACTGGGCCTAGGGATCGCGGTTCGAGTCCCGCCTGGGGCAACATAGCAAGACCTCATTCCAAAAAAAATAGTTGGGCTTGGTGGCACACGTCTGTAATCCCAACTACCTGGGAAGCTGAGGCTGGGGACTGCTTGAGTCTGTGGTACCCCGGGCAACATGAGCCTGTGGTTCCATGGGCAAAAATAGTGAGACCTAGTCTCAAAAAAAAAAGAATGAATGAGCTGGGCATGGTGGCGCGTGCCAAAAATCCAAGCGCTGGGAGGCAAGAGTTCAGAGATCGCTTGAGTTCGTGGATTCGAGACTACCCCGGGCAACATAGAGAGACCTGGTTCTCAAAAAAGCAGCCGGGCATGGTGATGGGTGCCTGTAATCCCAGCTACCTGGGAAGCTGAGGCTAGGGATTGCTTGAGTCTGTGGGATAGAACTACCCTGGGCAACAGAGCGAGACCTAGTCTCAAAAAAAAAAAAAAAAGAAAAAGAAAAAAGAATGAATGATAAGTGACTTGGGGGGATTTTATCCAAAGAAGATGCCCTAGGAAGGAGCCAATTCAATCCACAGCTTTTTCAGAATCTAAGACCTGAGGTATTCTTCCCAGGTTTTACAGGTTGGTAGGAGGAGGTATCCTCAGGACCCCACCTCCACACAGCACACCTTCCCCTCCATCCAGTGCCATGGGTACGGGCAAGAGGTGCAGAGGAGAGAGAGGTACCCCTAGCTTCTGCAGAGAAACCCACAGCACTTCCAGACCTCATTCAACAGGGGCAGGAACTCCTGGCTGCTTTGTTCACTGTGGAAGCCCCAGTACCTAGAACAGTGTCTGGCACATAGTAGGTGTGCAATAATATTCGCTCAGTGGAGGGAGGGAGGGAGGGAGGGAGGGAGGGAGGAAGGAAGGAAGGAAGGAAGGA
>PVHY01033682.1:0-10967 GCA_004024945.1 Uropsilus gracilis
CCATCTCGGTCGCCAACTGAAACAGGGTGACCCAAAGGGACTTTTTGCCTTCCCTTTAACACATAAAGGCCTGCTTCTCTCTCCGAAGAGGGCTACGAGCAGGCCATTAGCAATTACCTTTAAGTAGATACACCTATCTGCCTGCTTCTCTCTACAAAGCAGGCTGCAAACTATTCATTAACATTTACACTGTACCTGCCTACTATTGATTTGCAAACGTCAGCTACTAGCTTCTCTCTGCTCTCTTTCCCTTCTTTTGGACCTAAAAAGAAAAACTTAAAAACACATTTTAAACTCCACACTTGTGGGTTCTTTCCACCATCCCCAGCCTTCTGAAACAAAATACCAAACCAATGCAAGACTATCAGTGCAGACTAATTTATTTCTAACAAAGTGATTTCTAATTATACTAATAACTACAAAAGAAACATGTAAGGCTCAGATTACTTTAACATTTTCCAAAACCTTTCTCAGCATTGTCCAAAGTCCTTTCCCCAGATTGCCCAAAAATCCTCAGTCTCTCAGTCTTGATCATCTCACCAAAATCAACCAGTCAGAGTTCCTCTCCACATGTTTGAAGACATCTTTCTTTGGGGCGCTTCTTTGGCGTGCTCCTCTTGTCTTTTACACTGAAATCTCCTTGTCGTCTTCAGGTAGCAGGAACTTCATGGTTCCTGACCCAGCCAAGTTCACTTTCTTTTCAGGCCTAACTTTTACACGGCCTCTTTCAGACACAAGTCAAACTCAGCAAAACAAACTCCAACCTGGGGTTCAAATCTGCAAACTCCTTAACTACATTTAGCACACATGCTGCCAGTCTGGGTCAGCCAAGGGTTGCAGGCCCCCGGTGGCCCCATGGCCAAACTCACATGGCTCACATCTTTACAAGATGGCCAATTCCCATTTCTCTTTCTCTATCCAATCTCCATATTGCCTCTTCGGATCCAAAATTCCAATCTTTTTTTGCACACCCTTTATATATCCTGATTTCCTGCCTTCCAGGAAACCTGTTTCACCTTGACCATTTCCCTTCTTTCTTACCCTGCCTCTCCCTGAAGGGAAATTCCAACTAAGGTCATTCTTACATTTTAGCATCTGTCCTGGAAATCTGCACTCTTAAACAGGAGACAATGGGGGGGGGAGCCACCATATCAGAAGGGAAAGCAAGAAAGGGGTTGCAGCAGAGAGTAGGGATTTCCTCCACCCTGCTCACCCCCACATCCCTGTTTGTATTGTGGTTCTGGCAGTGATAGAACCCCCACAACCCATGTCTTTAAACATGGGGGCCCATCTCCCTGTCACAAGTCCTCTGAGCCTCCTCTTGCTTCTTCTGATCTTGGTTTGTGGAAGGGAGAGCATCCTGCTCTCTCTGGGCACCACATTACCTCTTTACTCTCTTCAACTGCCACCTCTGTGGTCATCAGATGCTCTTTATTAAACCACGAGAGCTTTGCTGTTTCTTCTGATGGAATCCTGGTACAATCCTATTGCCTTTCTTGCTTTTAACCTAGTCTGATTTCTCTCTTTTGATGAATACATTTGAAATGAAGTGACCCTTGGGCCCTGGTAGGACTTTCAGACTTGTTTCATTTATTTGACCTGAATTGTGAACTTTCTTGTCCGCTGTTTTAGAAGACATATGTACAGTGACTTTTATTTTCAAAACAAAAAAGAGGATATATGCTTTGAAAGGAATTTTTTGAATGATTCACTTCTATAAAGAAAAACCCTAAAATAAATTATTTTCTAATGAATAATGCACTAAAATCACCATGATCTTTATATTTTTAATTACAGGAAATTAGGAGAATCCGTAAAAACCCTTTGAGTTGCTGTTTTACAACAATTCTGTTCACAAGGCCAATCACGGTGCAGGTATCCCAAGCTGGGTAGATCCTTTACTGGTTCTAGCAGTCGCACAGACACACTAGACAGGGCAGGGCCAGGGCTAGGGCCAGGGTGGGCTAGGAGGCAAGTAAGCCTCTCCAACCCTCAAGAATCTTCATACTCTTTCTCTGGTCTCTTTCTCCCTCTGGCATTTTCTCATATTTTCTTTTTGCCATGCTCTCTCTTGTGCTCTTTCATGTGCTCTCTTACCTGGGGCAACATTACCCCTTTTTTGCATCCTCCTAGTCCCAGGTGCACCCTCTCACACATGTGCATAGCCACTGGCCTAGGTTTTTACAATCACAGAGAGCACACGGTGCTACAGGTGTGGGTTCTAATTGTGGTTTGTGGTGAAACCACAGTATTAGGAACCAACAAGACAGAAAGATGACACCAGTGACTGAGGTGACCTGTCACAGATTCCTGCCTGCATTCATCTCTGGCCCTGGGGGGTTCAAATCCCAGGCCCACAGCAAGTACAGCATTTAAGAGGCTCCCTCTGTTGCCAATCAATGGGGGAAGAAAGCCACCACAAGTGACTGTGGCTCCATAGCAGAACAGCTGACAAGAGAGAGGAGGGGAGCTTAACGAATTACCTGGGGAAGTCTGACCCAACAGCGAACATCTCACTGCTTTCTACTAGGAGTTACAGTTGCAAATGAAGAAGAGACAGAACCAGCAACAGGTGACAGACACCAGAAGGGATCCCGAAGGAGGGTACCACATCTGCCATACAAGTTCCTGATGTGCCCGGCCTGATGATCTGCCTCAGCTGCTCCTGGAGTCCTGAGAAGCCTCACCTGTTGCTGTCCAGGAGGGCAAATACCCACCCAGGGTAAGAGAAAAAAAAAAAGGACATAAGGAACTATTTTGAAAACAAAAAAGATTAAAAAAAAAAGTCCTGTAGGCCAAACACTGTCCAAAAGCTTGCAGCGAGAAGAGTTGGTGTGAACAAAGTGGGGAAGAAATGAAATGGGGTAGGAGATGTGGTGTGGAATAAGGGATACAATACAACCATGCAACATGACCAATGTATGGTAATTACAAAATAAAAATATTAAAAAAAAAAGAAACTGTGAGAATGAGCTAGAACTCATAAAGTCAATGGGGATTCATGAAGATAATCTATGTCTGCAAAGTTCTGTGAGAATTTTTCTAGTGACTTACGCTAACCCAAAATCATACAAGAAAGGGAATGCTGGGAAACAGGGTTCCAGGCTCACTAATGATGCAGCAGAAAATCATGGCCACACCATCTGCCATCCGTGTTTGAATTCATGGTGGAACCCATAATGCAAAAAGGGTCTCTTGCAAGGACACAGGACAGATTTGAAGATGTCATCCACTTTATGTTTCTGAGTTTGAGGATACCATGTTGTTAGAAAAGAGCAGGGGGGCACCTGGAGAAATCCCCCATCCAGGGTGATTGTGTGAGCTCATACATTGAAACAGTCACTGTTTTCAATGGACACAAGGAAAATTGTATCATTTCTAAAATTTGAGAAGCTGAAGAAGGGTGCTGGTGGTGCCCACCATTGGCTCCAGTAACCAGCATCAGTTGTCATCGGATAAAGGACCTGCCATACCCTGGACCTTCCTTCACTCTCCCAGGCTGTCACTAGCTTTCAGTCTCACCAGCGTGCTGCTTGATCCTGCCGTTACCGAACACAGCCATAGGGGTGCCAGCATGGTGAGGGTCCAGGAAAGCACAGGAATAGAATCAGACCTTCTGGTGCTAGGAGTCCCCGATTTCTATTGGTCAGGAATTTCTTTTTACCCCCCACTCTAGGTCAGTATTTTCTGAAACATGGGGAAGGAGACCAAGCAATTGTCCCTCAGTATGTCAATCTGCTCAGAATCGGCCCCACATTTTGAAAAGACACTGGTCTTCAGGGACTTCTAATGCTGGCAGGCAATCACTGTATGTGAAAGCCCTTTGCCCCTAGGAGTGACAAATGCTTCTACCGTTCATGTCATGCTGCTCAGCTCTGAGCTGAGGCTATTCATGATACGTTTAGTAAAGAGCACTTAAAAAAATACAAGGTTAATTCTGGAGCTATGGACCCACTCTAAGTACTGTACTTAGATTTTGTTTAGTTGCAAATTGGTGAATGCTATTCTATTTATTTTCTGTGGGTGATTTAGACTGTGATTTATAAACCAGTCTTAGTGGCATTTTAAAATAATACTTAACCAGACATGGTGGGAGAAGACTCTGATCTTGTTTGGGGACAGAGTGCAAAAATGTGTTTTAAAAGACCTCTGGAAATAATAAATGCTGTTAGTTGCTATAAGAAACAAGCCTAGGATGTGAGGGCGATCTGGCTGGGACATTCATCACCACATTGATCGTCAGAGTAGATTCAGCTGATATGCCTGCCTAGGCGGGTGTCCCCTTCCTCCCTCACCACTCCATGTGCGTCCCTCCTGAAGCCGTATGCTGTCGAAGAGGATGGTCTTCCTCAAATAGAGATGGACCGTTCTTTAGTCGAGGGTATAGGAGTAGCTGCGCTCCCCTGCTAGCACCTTCAAACAAGCTCGCAACAAATAAGCCTGTATCTTAGCAGTATTACACAATCAAAGTATATCTCTTGCTCAAAGAACACTTTGGTGAATGTGTTCCTGGTTGGTGAGTAGTTTTCCTCCATATGGTGATTCAGGGACCCAGGCTCTTCCATTTGTGTCACAAAGAGAATCACGGTAATGGAATTTACAGAACGCAGCCATTCCCCAGGAGACATAGGACAGCAAAGGGTAGAATTGGAATGTTTTTTAGAAGTGAGGGTACCCACAGAGCAGAACTCAGAAACCCAAAAAGGAGCTGTTCTCAGCTGCTGCTGTGTCTGAGCATGGAAGAATGTTCCTGCATGGATGGACCCACACCTGTGAGGAGGGGTGCTGGCCAGTTGACTTGGTGTCCTCAAGGGATGGCAATGAAACTAGTTCTGTGTGTTAGAAAAACTGACAACTATTGTGACTACTGGAAAGAGCTGTCTCTTCGGTTTGAAGATCCAGCAATCCTGAAGCCCCTGGAAGCAACTAGGAAGGAGCAAATCTCTTCTGTCCAAAATTCTGACTTCCCCCTACAGCACCTATGGGCACAAATTAAGAAGAAGCTGATGGCAGACCAGAAGCGGCAGTCCCACCCTGCTCAGGGCAGCAGAGAGCAGCAGAGTAGGTTTTAGGCTGAGAAGTAAACACTCATTGACTGGCATGAAGTGTTCTGGGGCCACAGTGGGTGGTCGTTATTGCCTAGACCTAGATTCCTCCTATTTGTCTCTTCAGATCATGCTTCACCTTTTCCCACTACCTGTGGTCCAGGTTGTTTGTCTGTGCAATACACAGCAGGTTACCAGACTTTCCAGTTCTGATTGAGACACCAGTAAGAGATGAGAGGAAGTGAGGGGCGTTGAGGTCCTTTTACATCAAACTTGCTGGCTCTGTGTCTGTGTTTCCTTCCTCCTTCAGGTCATCAGAGGTAGTGTTGTCTTGGTTTCAGTCTCAGAATACTATTATCTAATGTGGGTTTCCAACAACCTCTTCCCTTCTCAGAAAAGAGGTTTTATTTTTCCCAATCTCTCCTTGCATTGTCTTAAGTTGAGGGTTGGATGGGTTTTCTGGGAACTGAATGGTAGACAGCTCAGGCATGAGGAACTGGAGTGGGAACAATGACAGGGAAGCAGAGAGTAGCTTCAGCTAGGCAGCCACCTAAGGGAGCTGCCCTGTGGTTGAACCAGTAGAGGCAGATGATAGAACAAATAACCCAGCTTCATTCTTCCCTCTCCTCCTCATTTCCTGACTTCTTCTGTCAGCTTCCCAATGGACAACCCAAAGGGATGTGTAAGTCAGGCTGCTGCTAATGAAGTTAATAGGACAGCTTCTTTGATCATGGAGCAGTCTAGAGAATGAATCCTGCCAGTTGTGTACCAGGGTGTTTGATGCACCCCTGAAGACAGTTATGGCACCATTCTTCATGACACACTTATTTCCAATACTCTTCAGAATCAATTATTTTTTTCATTTTTTAGTTTAAAAAAAACTTAAAGATTCAGAAAGGCTAGATTTGAGCATAAAGCTATTTAAACTTAGTAATTTGTTACAAACAACTTTTATTTGCACTGGCTCAAAAAGAATTCCATGTTACAACTTTAGCTCTGAAACACAAAATAAAAGCTCTAAGGTGTGACTTGCAAGGACAGAATGAACTCACTCAAGTTGTGTCTCTTCTACTTTGCACACATGGCACTATCATCATCTATTTTCAGTGACCAATTACATCTGTCATTCTCTAGGGTCATGGCTAAATGAGCTATCACCTATGAAAGCCTCATCAATTTGAAACTGAACAATGTATCCTTAAAAATGAATACAGGTAGCTAAGTCCACTTGTGTGGGAACTGATAGCTAATAGAAGGATCCTTGAATTAACTTCTGTGTAGAAAACATCTTAAAAGATAAGTTATGCTAATTTGAAGCTTGCATAAACATTATACAATTCAACACTAATAATATTGTATTGTATTTTTGAAGTATATTTCAAATACTGGGTTATATATATTGAATGTCCATTTAAAAGTAGATCTTTTAAGTTCTCATCACAAGGAAAAGTTACGTGTGGTGATGGATGTCAGTTAAGTGTGGTCATCTCTCCTTTTACACATAATGAAATCATTATGTTCCTCTTGCTTCCCAGTTTGCAAATGCAGCCATTGCCTGCTCTCAGAGCGCTGCCAGGTCCCTGTTCCCCATTGGAAATGGACATGTGCCTTTGCGGGGAGCAAGGTCACCTGCTCTCACTTACTTGGAGGCTGCAGTATTGAGGAGGTGTACGGCTCGCTGACCCTGCCAAGGCGCTGACAGCTGCTACCCCAGGTTTTCTGAGCTCTAGCTCATAGCATAGTTTTTCTTACCATCTTTGAGCAAGATTTTCCCGACCAAACTACAGTTGTTTCACTGGCCAGATGCAGTATGTTCCCTTTCAGAGGCAGCCAAGACTCTTAAATCACAGGAGAAGTACATCCACATTAAGGTGTGGGACTAATTCTTGTCTAAACCTGGGTCTGAGGGGAGCCACGAGAAACCAGTAAATGGACCTCTGTTGGCTCTGACTGACTTCCAGGGTCCGATGTTTGCTTCCTGTGAAGCCTTGGACTTCGTTTCTCTGGCCTCTGGGCTCCTAGCAAACAGGTTAATGTTATTTCCAGGGCTTCTGATTGGCTTTCTGTTTGTTTGGCTAATGGCCACAGGGTTTGCTATTTCTTACTCGATGCAGCTGGACATCTCCAAGTGGATATTTTGTTTGCAAGTTTCTGGTGTCCATGAACTTGCCTGAAAGTTCCTGGCAGGGCAACAAAAACTGAGTTCAGAAGGAACATCATTAGTCTCCCTCAGACAATTCTTGTCCCTGCTCACTATCCGAGCCTCCGTCACCCCTCACACCATATACCTCAAAAACATGCCCACCCCCCTGAGTTCCTGACCAGAGAAAAGACTGACCTCTCCCACCCTTCAAAATGTTGAGGTATCTTGAAAACGAGGACAATGCCTTTCACAAGGTTCTTCAAGGATAATCTGACAAAAAATTCTACATCATCCTTTAAGAAAATTTGCGTATAAGCATATTAAAGAGAATCCCTGCCCGCCATGAGATCTGGTTGTGAAACCCAAACCATAAACTGAGGAAGAGAGAGAACAGTGACAATGACAAAGAATTGCTTTGGTGCCAGTAACCTCCAGAGGAGCCTATTCCTGAAATTCGGAGTTCGCAGCCACTCTGAGCTCTTCCCCTGAGGCTCCTCCAGGGCCAGGCAGCCAGCTCTTGGGATTTGCTCCCCATTCAGTCTCCTTGGTCACCTCTTCACTCGCAGCAGCAGCAGCAGCAGCAGCAGCAGCCATTTCACACAACAGACGGGGGGCTGGCTTGCCCTCTTGAAGGGTCTTGGTAGAGACATCAGTGGTAGCACACTTACTTGCAGCCCATCCCATGTAAATTATCAACGTGTCCTGCTTTTTCTCAAGGCTGATGGGAAGAAACAACTGCTAATAGCTCTTGGGTTTGGACGGAAATTCAGAAATGATTCAGTCCCCTGGAATCCAAACTTCCTTTAGTGAGAGCAACCCTCTCCTCCACCCCCATACCCCATACCCTGCCTTGATTGAAGTCTTATTCATGGGGCTACATGTGAGGTGGAGGAGCACCCATATCCCACAGACTCACCTCCTCAGACACTTGTTAGTCCCTGAGGCTTTTCCCCAAATACCTGGAGTCCACTTTGGCAGGGACTCACTTTTGTGCAGCATTTGCTTCAGAGACCTTGACTGGTTACTTGGGGGCCTGGGCACCTGTGGAAATCAGGCCTCCTCCAGCAGGGTTTCTGCACTTTCAGACAATTTATCCTTTCTGAGTCTGCTGTAGACCAGCCCCAAGGTGAGATACTCGAACGTTCAGTCTGTCTCTTTTGTTCATTCACTTCTGTAAATCCTATTGGTGGTGAATGAACTTCCTAGCAGTGTTATAACAAGACACACACAAGACTTGGGGGCGGGGAGTGGGGTGAGGTTCACTAGCAGGCACTTTTCTCACTGTCCTGGAGTGAAAAAGCCAAGGTCAAAATATCCGCGACCTCTCTGAGTGGCTTGTCCGTGGCTCCCAGATCCTTGTGTCCTCAACAAGGCCTTCTCTCTGCATCTGTATTCAAATTTCTTCTCTTTCTTAACTGGCATATTTGTTAAAAATACAAAGGAATGATCCTGTGTTTAAATGTCCTTGTGAACAGAAATTACTGTAAGAGACTCTACAGCAGACACAGAGTGAAAAAGTGACCAGAGATGACTAATAAGACAGGGCCAGACAGGCCTGATTCCCTTGCCATGTGCTAGAGAAGGGAGTTTGGCATGATTCACAAGGACAGAGCATCCACGGAGACCACATCATGGCATGGAAATATGCTATGATCACAACACATCTTCCCAAGTAGTTTCCCAAGTGGTTTCATTTAACACTTGAAGGTCAGTTCCCAGACTCAAACTTGTTCTTAATATAATAAGCAGTCTGGTCTTATTCATTTACAGATGGGAGTAGACACCTTAACCAGATTCTTTGCATCATGCACCCACCAATCTTTGTATGCTTTCCATTATATTGAAAAGAGTAATCAGCCACTGACCTGCACCCATAAGGAAGGTGCCTATGGAGGATAGCACATCCTCAGCATTTTATCTCCTGGGGTATGAATTTGGCTCTAGGCCTTGATCTGGAACAGTGCCTCTCTGTCTCACTGGCCTTCATGGGTCAAACTCAATTCCAAACTGCTTCTTAGGAGGACACCCATCCTACTGGATGAGTGCCCATCTAAATGATCTCAATTGGACCTAATTACTTCTTTAAAGCTCTAACTTCCAATGCAGTTACAGAGCACTGGAAACTAGAACTTCAGACTATGACTATTTGGGGCTGGGAGGTGGAACACAGTTCAGCCTCTAACATTTGGCTAAACTTTACCCTTTAATGGTTCATTCAAAGAAAACATGGAAGTGATAGTCCCTAGATATTCTCCATAATGTATTTTTGCACATTTAAAGATACTTTTCTGTAACCTATTTTAAGGTCATTTCTCTGTGAAGTGGGAAGGCATTTCTGTATTGACTGTGGACTTGCAAATTGTTATGGAGAAAGTTGAGGCAAATTAATTCTCTTTCTCCAGCTCCAGCTGCCAGACACAAGGGCCAGATGAAGCCCCCAAACAGGAACACTTTTACCTCCTAAGGTCCTAGGTGGGATGTCCAAAAGAACTCTTGGGTTAAGAACAGGTTCAGCTTCTGGTCCGCAGTATGTGTAGCAAACAAAATTGTTGCTCTTTCAAGTCACTAAGCTGAGGGGTTGTTACCCAGCAGTTGTGTTCTGACGCAAAGGCCAGTGGTTCTCCTTAGACTGCAGTGCAGTTTCTTAGACTAGGGATACGGGAGTGGGTGAGTGGATTCAATGTTGTTGCCTGGCCAGCCAACAGACTGCAGCTGCTGCAGGGCTGCTCAGCATACGTGCCACCCGGGACTTGCTTCCATGAGGACTTCCGTGCATGTGGGGGATCTGAGTGAATTCCTCTCAGTTTCCTATCCCCAGCAGATATCTCTCTGTACTTCTGGAAGGGGCCAACTAGCTTTGCTGATCCTGCCACAACTTCTTTCCCAGGACCTCCCTGGATCATGCTGGAGTGGTAAAGGTTTGGCAGCTTTTCTCCAGGTCCTGCCATGAGATCAGCTGGGACCCCAGAGAGAGCCTGGCTCCATCACCAGCGAGGGCTTGTGCCTCAACATGGGGACAGGAGGGGAGCTGATGACCTACTAGGAGAAAGAGATGGTTATGTGTTACTTGTGATTACATTTTTGAAATAATAAACATTTAAAAACAAGTATGGGACATCGAATGGTCAACTGTTTATTTACCACAGGAGGTTTTGAAAGAGTTTTTTTATTAGCTTCACGTTTATAAAAAATCATTTTAATATCTAAATAATTGCAAAACACAGAAGCTCAGAAAAAAACGGTAATCCTCATGATGAGAGAATATACAGCACAGGTCTTAACATTTATGCTTAGGGGAAATGCTACTGTTTGGAAGAATGAGAAAAACCACAACTTATAACCAGATTTTACACACTGTTCCTTCGCGTCGTCTTTAAGAAAATAAACTCGCAGACGTTCCAAACTGGGTGTCAAGGCGGCCGGCATGCAGTTGGCCGGAGTTACCCACGGAACCGGGGAAAGTCACCGAAACAGGGGAAGAGGTGGGTCAACCCGGGCGGTGGGAAGTCGGGGAAGGAGCCGAGGCCTTGCTGTGGCGACGCTGTCACCGGCCGCCGGCCCCGGGGAAAGTCCAGCCGGACCTCCGCGTGTCCCGCAGAGCCCGGCAGTTGGGGGAGCCCCCGGAAGCCGGCGTTGCCTAGGAACCCGCCACTGTGCCGTGGAATCCCGAGGGTGATGATTGGGACTGGTTCCGCCAAGGCAGCGGTTTGAGGACATTTGGCGGAATTGTCCGGCGAAGGTGGATGCGGTCCTCGGAGGGACCGAGTCCTTCTTTACCC